>BMAC01000522.1:275924-295118 GCA_014905375.1 Phtheirospermum japonicum | reverse complement strand
ATTTTTGATCGACGAATTCTCGACGCGCTAGTTTCGGAATCCGTCTCCGCAAGAGTACAGAGCCGGTTGTAGGGCGGCGAGTTCTTTCCGAGTCGTGTCTCTCGAGGATGGATGTTATCGGCTTGTCGGTTTCTTAATTGCTCTTATCGTCGGTAGCGACTAACTATTCTAAACTAGGAAAGCAGTAGTCATTGTTCGGTTTCGGTTTTTATAACTAAGATTTAGATGGAAATACAAGATTTAAAATCATTGAAGATGAAAAGGAAATTAAAGCTTATTTAAAAACGATTAATCTAAGCTAGTTAACTAATAAAACTTATAATTTTTAAATTAGGAAAATGGAGGGAAAATTAAGGTCTAGCTTATTTGAAAAAGTCAACAAAATTAACTTAGCAATAATTCAAGGTTTAACAAGGAAGATTATATGAAACTTTTAAAAACTTAAAGATTGATCTAACAACTTAACAACTTAAAAGMATAAGTTCAAAAGTTCAAAAGATATAAGATGAAAATAGAGGTTTGATGATCAAAACAACAACTAAATTACGATCAAACATCAACATAAGATTAAAAGAAATAACATGAAAATAAAACTATATTAAATGGAAAGAGTTTACCAAGAGTATGATCCACGAAAGCTTGAAGAGAAAAGCTTGAAAGCTTGACAATGGAAATCTAGAACCAAGCTTGAACAACTTAGCTAATGATGATCTAAAGCTTAACTAATCTATTACTAATTAACTAATTTATGGGAATTAAAATTGATCACAATGAAAGGAAAATTATCTTCTGGTATTGAGGGAGCTTCCTTGGAGAAGAAAGTCCCCAGCTGCAAGTTGCTCAAATTGAAAAGACGTCTGATTACTTATTCCTTCAAAAATTTTGCTTTTCAGTCGATCGACTGAAAAAGCAGTCGATCAACTGGCAGTCAATCGATCATGTCGGCAGTCGATCGACTGCGATGTCAAAATGGCCTGAAGCCCTGGAATCCAGTCGATCTTGAGGGGTCCAGTCGATCGACAACAGTCGATCGGCCAAGTAGGCAGTCGATCGACTGCGTCGTCCAAAATGCCAAAAGTCCCTGGAGTCCAGTCAATTTTGGGGGTTCAGTCGATCGACTGAACATCCAGTCGGTCGACTGGATTCCAGCGCCCGGCTCGATTTCTCGTTCTTTTCACGTCCGCTGGTTAATCGAGCCTCGTCCGTTGCGCTTCCTTGCTTGTTCGTCCATTCCCGAGTCGAGTATCAACGATCCCAAACGAGCGCGGGCCCCGCTTGGACGTCCTACGGCCAAACGAAAAATGAAATAGTGAAAAACTACGAAAACTAATAATAAAATGTACAAAAATACGAAAACCTAGAAATAACGAAAAACGGCCAACTCGACTCCTAAAACACCTAAAAACAAGTGAAACACACTCAACGTGATACAAAAACGAAAGCAAAAATATGTACAAAAAGATGTACAAAAAGATGCAAATCACTATCTACCACATCCCCAGCCCAATCCGAATCAGTGTACCCTACAAGTTCAGTACCAGTATCTTTTGTGTACCACACACCTAGTTCAGTTGTACCAGCAATGTACCTAATAATTCTTTTAATTACTTTTAAGTATGACACTTTTGGATTAGACTGATATCTAGCACACAAGCACACACTATACATAATACCAGGTCTACTTGCTGTCAAATACAACAAACTCCCTATCATGATTCTGTACATGGTGTTATCAACACCCTTACCAACATCATCTCTCGTCAGCTTCACAGTTTTACCCAGTGGGGTTTTCTTATGAGTTTCACTTTCTAACCCAAACTTTCTGACTAAGTTCTTAGCATATTTAGTTTGGGAAAGGAAGATACCGTCATCAAGCTGTTTTATTTGAAGACCAAGAAAGTACGAGAGATTACCTTCCATGCTCATCTCAAATGTGTCGGACATTCGAGTGATAAACTCCTTGACCATCTACTCGTTAGTGGATCCAAAAATAATATCATCCACATAAATCCGGACGATTAAGATGTACTTGTTGGATTTAAGAAGGAACAAAGTTTTGTCAACTTCCCCTCGTCTAAAGTTCAGATAAAGCAAATGTTGAGTTAGCCTTTCATACCAAGCTCTAGGAGCTTGTTTTAAACCATAGAGAGCCTTTTTTAATTTTAAAACAAAATTCTGTTTTTGAGGATCTACAAATCCATTAGGCTGCTCAACATACACTTCTTCACTTAAGACTCCATTTAAAAAATCACTCTTAATGTCCATTTGATGCAATGAAATCTTCATATAACAAGCAACAGCAAGTAAAAGCCTTACCGACTCAATGCGGGCAACAAGGGCGAATGTCTCATCAAAGTCGACTCCTTCAATTTGTTTATACCCTTGTGCAACCAATCGAGATTTATTCCTTATGATGTTGCCAGCCTCATTAGTCTTGTTCTTGAATATCCACTTTGTTCCTGTCACGTGGGAATTTTCTGGACGAGGAACTAAATCCCAAACGTCATTTTTAGCGAATTGTTCCAGCTCTTCTTGCATTGCCCTTATCCAGAACTCATCCTTGAGTGCATCCTCCACACGCTTGGGCTCAGTTTTAGAAATGTACAAAGATTCATGAATTTTAGAACAATTAATAGACAGACAGACATACCTGACCATTTCCTTGAAATTTATTTGTCGCCTTCTTGTACTCCTTTCATCTATATCTCTGATCATTTGGCCCACGGGATGGTTTCTCTGAATTCTGGACGGGATGTCCCTTTGATGGAGGTCAATATGTTCAGCTGGATGTTCATCTTTAGATTCAGAATCTGATTCTGCACCGTCTTGTGCTGATGTTGAGTTCTTAGTACCAACTTTGGTATCAACATCACTCACCTCTCTGGTTTCAGGACCTGCATCTCTGTTTTCAATACCTGCACTATCATCTGAAGGAGGAGTGACATTTTCTTGAGGATTTTGATCATAAACCAGATCATTATCCTCTGTAGGTTTGACTCCACTTGTTAGATCATCGAACTTGACATTTACTGACTCAAACATGCTTCGAGTTCTAAGGTTAAACAGCCTATATGCATGACTATTTTGGGAATAATCCATGAAAATGCACTTATCACTTTTTGAGTCCAGTTTAGCTAGATGACTTCTATCGTTGAGCACATAGCAAATACATCTAAACACATGAAAATAGCTCAAGTTCGGTTTTTTACCCATCAACAACTCATAGGGAGTAGCACATGACCCTGGTCTAAAATAATCCCTATTTGTAATATGACATGCAGTATTCATTACTTCAGCCCAAAAACGTTTTGCTATGCCATTTGAAATGAGCATAGTTCTAGTCATCTCAAAAAGAGTCCTATTTTTGCGTTCAGCTATGCCATTTTGTTGTGGAGTAATAGGTGAAGAAAATTCATGACTTATGCCCTCCAAAGTGCAGTATTTAGAGAAAGATGCATTTTCAAACTCTTTACCGTGATCAGTTGTAATCCTACCAATGTTCACATCAAATCTTACATACAACCTTTTTGCAAGTTTTTTGAAAGGTTCAAAGGTTTCAGATTTTTCTTTTAGAAATTATACCTAAGTGAACCTAGAAAAATCATCTACAATAACTATAACGTACCTCTTTCCACCAAGGCTCTCGACTTCAAGTGGTCCCATGAGATCCATATGAAGGAGTTCGAAGCAAGAAGATGTAGTGAGGCTTTGCTGAGCTGGATGTGGCACCCTTACCTGCTTTCCTTTCTGGCATGCCTCGCACACAGGAATGATCTTGGTGTTGAGCTTAGGCAGCCCAGACATAACTTCTTCCTTGGCCAACCTGTCCATCATCTTGTAGTTGACATGCCCGAGCTTTTGATGCCACGCCTCAGCATCACTCAATTGAGACAGTTTGCAAAAGGCATCACTTTGGATTTGGTAGCAGTTATCCGAAGTCCTTTGACCAGTGAGAATACACGATCCATTCTCCTTCTAGACTTCACACTTCTCACGGTTGAATTTGACACTGAAACCTCCGTCGCATAGTTGACTTATGCTTATCAAATTTGCAGTAAGTCCTTCTACCAGCAGCACATTTTCAAGAGTTACAATGCTGGGGACATGGAGAGTTCCTTGACCAACTATTTGGCCATTTGCACCTCCCCCATACTTTACTTTTCCACCTCAAAGTCTGACAATATTAGAAAGTAGTTCTTCTGAGTTAGTCATATGCTTCGAGCATCCACTATCGAAATACCAGGCTCCTGAAACGTGGGACTTCAGGGAGGTATGGATCATATTGCACTTGATGGAATTCTTCTTGACCCACACTTGTTTGAGCCTGGTGTTGGTATTGATGTTGGTAACACGGGGACCAACATAGGATTTGGTAGTCACACTTGTTCTCTGAAAGTGTTTTCTCTCGCCAATAATCTTCCAGCAAAAAGGTCGAATGTGACCTGGCTCACCACAATGATGGCACATGAACTGTCTTCTTCTCTTCTTGTGTCGTTTAGTCGATTTTTGTTCTTGGCTTGACACCTGTGTTGACTGATTCAGTTTATAACCAATTCCTTGCTTTGAGGTTTCTGGGAAGCCTATCTCCAAGATTTCATCAAGCTTCGCCTTTCCTTTGTTTAGATTTGAGATGGTTCCTTGAACCTTTGATAACTCGGTTTTCACCTTTTCTATCTCAGCATCCTTCTTGGTGAGCGACGTTTCCAAGCGGAAAATTATTTCGAGTTGATCATCTTTCTCCTTGGTTAGTTTTTCAACTTCCTTCATGAGATCCTTTGCCTTGAGTACCTGTTTTCCCCAGCTGACAAACAACTACTTATGCTCAACACTCAGCTGCTCGTATTCCTCAAATTAATCAGTAGTCTTGGCATTCAGGCACATGATGTTGTCTTCAAGGATACCAACATGGACATCGTCATCCCACACAACATTGGTTAATAAGGATGGAACAGGCTCAGTTGACTCGGAATCATTGACATCCTCAGTAAAGTCTGTAGCAACCATGCTCTTTTTCCTGAGAGTGTTAGGACACTCATTCTTATCGTGTCCCCAACCCTTACATTCATGGCATTGCACCTCACTGAGTGGTTTCGAGGGACTGGAAGTATTGGGAATTGACGATATGGATTGAGATCTGGGAAGGGCTCGTCCAATAAACTTTGGAGTAGACGTCTGTGGCCTTGATTTTGTGCTTGACCCTCCAATGCTGTTCTACTTCTTCAAGAAATCATTGAAACGTTGGGTCACAAAGGACAATTCGTCTTCCTCAAGCGTAGTGGATTCCATCTTTTTCAAAATCCCATTAAAATCAAACTCCTCATCATCTTCATCGTTGTCTAGGTTTGCATCAGAGGAGAGGGCCACATTCTTCTCTTTTAAGTTGGAACCAAGGTGTTCCATCTCATATTGCTTGAGGTTTCCGACTAAGGTGTTGAACTCTATGTCATCAACATCTTTGGATTCTTCTATAGCAACCACCTTCATATTATATTTCTTTGTGATGGATCTGAGTAGTCTTCCCACAAGACGTGCGTTCGTTATTGACTCTCCAAGCTCTCTACACTCGCTTGTAACATCAGATAGTCTCATGGCGTAGTCCATGATAGACTCCTTTTCGTCCATTCTCATTGTCTCGAAGGTGGACATCAGCATTCTGAGCCTAGATCTCTTCACGCTCTGGGTCCCTTCACACACCCTTTGGAGTGCGTCCCATACGTCCTTTGCTGAGTGGCAATTCTTGATGACTCTGTAATAACTTGCATCCACATATCCACACAAGGTGTTTATGCATTTGGAATTCCAGTTTGCCGTAGCTATTTCGTCAGCAGTCCAATCTTCCTCTTTCTTTTCGATGGTATCACTCTCACCATCAGTGACACGTGGCTTTTCCCATCCAATTAGAACAGTTCTCCATGCACGTTCGTCAATGCTCTTTAAGTGCCACCGCATCCTTTATTTCCAGAGAGAATAGTTATCCCCGTTGAGGATCGGAGGCTTTGGGTTGCCTTGAGCATCCATAGCACCTAAAAATTAGGATCAGTACTTAAAAGGTTAAGTAACCTGCTCTAGATGCCAATTGTAAAATTTGAAGGTCTATGGTTTTGAAAATAAGTCTCAATTTTATGATGTTGTTAACAATGTTAAACAACACTGACTAACAACATCAACCAGAGTAAAATTAAAAATATGCAGCGGAAATAAAATTTAAGAACACGATAAAACAAATTCAGTTCACAAGTAAAATTACTAGTGAACTTGGGTGTACAAACCCGAAAACTATATTACTTTCATATTTTTCGATCAATAAAAAAATATTAAGTAATATATGAAAACTAAAGTATCAAAACACATGATACTAAATACTTGTCGCCTAAGTTGAATAAGCTCTTCTCCGTTGGTCACGCAACTTCGAATAGCTTGTCGATCTCAAACAATGGCTCCAAATAGTCTTCGTGTTCTTCGCTTGCTCGTGCGTCTTGCGTTGTGCTCTGCTTCAGAAATCCGTGCGTCAAGATCATGTCGCCAAGCTTAGTAATCCCTAGTCTTAAATAGACAATCCTAGATTCCTAAACTTGGTAAACAAGTAAAACAAATCCTAAACACAATCTAGGAAACTAACTAAAGTCTTAAACATTAACTAGGAAACAAATAAAGTCCTAAATCTAGTTTCCTAACTTATTTTGTGCCTAAGAAAGGTAAATAACAAAATAGGAATTATTGCCAAGAATTAATTCCTCAACAGAGACGGTGCGCCATGGGCTTGCTTGTGGCGGGTTTTGGGGCGAAGCCAATAACTCTTGGAAAAAAATTCCAATAGACACAAATAAAACTCCAAATGAAATCTAAGAGGAAGGGATAAATTTCATATGAAGACACCAATGGCTGATTCCGTGTATTTTTCTGCCTATCAACCACGGAAATTGATCGATTGACTGACTAATGGTTCCGGAATGCTACAACTAAGCAGTCGATCGACTGCAACGCAGAGGATGTGTGATTTCGGTGAAAAAAGAGACCATTTTTCCTTTGACCAACCTATAGATGCTTCTCACCCACTATACATAAAAAATAATACTCATTTTGGCTAGTTGGGGACCTTCACAAAGTCCCCATCTATTCAAAACCCATTTTCCATTTTCTTAGATTTAGATTTTTAGTTTAGTTTCAATCATCAATGTAATTATAGTGTAATTTGGTGTGGATATTCTTCAAGACTTGACACCTCTTGGAGATTTTGTTCTTGCATCTTTTGGTTCGGTAATGATAATTCATTCCTCTTGATTTCTTGCTTGGTAGTTGTTAATTGTTGTTGTTTTCTTTAATTATTGTTGTAGATTAATGATTTCTAAAATGTCTAAAGCTTTTCTTATGTTGTTGAGTTTCTTCATAATTTCATGTTCAACATGTTCTTCATTTACTATTTTTGGCAAAACCCCATTGAAGCTCTTATGAGTTTTTCAAGCTTTTTGCCAAATTAGGAAATTTCTTAATTTTCATTAGAAATCATGTCTAAATTCATAGTTTGTTGTTGTCTTATGCTTGTAGCTTTCAAAGCACTTTTCCCTCCTTAGTTTATTTCAAACTTTAAAATGATGTTATTGTGTTCAAGCTTCATAGATCTTCAAGTTTTAATTATTTTAATTTTCAATTGATGCAACTAGTTTAGAAATTATGGGTTTAGGGTCTAGGTTCGTTTAGAACCATTAATCGGAGTTTGTTGAGACTCGGGATTGACAAACCCGAGAATTGGGATTGACGACCCCAACATTTGATTCACATTTGGGATTGACAACCCCGAATCATGGATTATGTGCTCGACAAAAACCGATTGATCGTGGAGACGAACCAAACACCCTAAACCCTCATTTTTCATTATTTTCATTTAAATCACTTTTAATTCTTGTCTTAGTTGATTAGCTTTCAAAAATCCAAACCAAAGTGAATTACTCTTTATTTAACATAGTTAGTTTAGTTTATCTTACTTCACGAAAATCAAACGCGAAATAGCTTCCGATTAGCCTTCCTCAAGAGACACGACTCGGGACTCAACTTACCGCTCTACAATCGACTTCGTACTATTTCGGAGACGATTTCTAAAACTAGAGTGCTAAGAAATCTTCGATCACTCCTAAAATAATTTTTGCTAAAATCTCATTATCACGTAAATATTTTATCAAATCATCCAACCTAGTTTTGAAAATCTTATAATTATATAAGGCCTATATTTTGATTTTAGATTCTTTTTATCAACAAAGTGAACAATCTTCGACCATTTAACATTGCACGTGAATGTAATAAACAAACCAGGATAACCTGCAAACTGACAAATTACCATAGCCTTTTGGTAATTCTAAATTATAAATCAAGCACCACAAGTAAATATTAGATACAAGACAACGCGATTTCCAACATTTCAACTATTTATTTATCCTTGTAACACTACATCATCAATCCCACTATACATCTCGCTTTGCAATTCTTTTTGATGGGTTCTGACATACCACAATTTTGAGGATCCAGTCATTGTATATCCATCAACTATGAATTGCTGTGTGAGTCGTTGAATATATAAAATAGTGGGTACCTTAGTCTCTCTTTCATGCAACCGAAGTGAAAAGAACTCCCTCTGGCTCACATATTATCTACCCTTGCCTTTAGATTTTTGATGTTCAGTAAAATATATACCTTACGTGTAGTTGTCTTCCTCATAAGGAAATGGAAATGGATATTGTAGAGTAAGGTACGAAGGACATAACTCGTTGATACATTTCAATATACCAGATCCATTTTCTACTACAATATCCTTGTTACCACTTTGAGAATCAAGATCACTAATAACTAATAGAGCAAGTTTGTCCACTTCCGAAAGATTGTGCATTCTTCCATCCTTGTCTCTTCTCCCAAGTAGAAGCAATTTCACTTCAACAACACCATCCTCTCTAAACTTTTGTTTGCCCATTCTAAAATACTTGACAAAATTATTTTCACTATTTAGCATTAATTGTAGGTCTGATACAACTTCGGTGTGAAGAGAGTTATTTTCATTATTTCCTTTGTATAGTGAGCATATATATAAGAATACTAAATAAAATATAAATATTCCAATGAAGTTGAAGTTATTGGGATGTACAACGTAAATGTATACCTAACCAAAATAATTCGACTATGAACTTAGTTTCGAGTGTCATATATATAAAGTTATGCGAACTTTAGAATAGAACCTTGCTCTGGAAGAAGACTCATGATTAAATGATAATTTTGGCCGTGGGTTTTGAATATTGGTGGGGAGTTCCCTGTACTCATACTCGAATCAACATTATCACCCATAGAAATGAAACAAAACATGTTGTATGATCTAATATTCACCAAATAGTGTCCACTTTTTATCACTTAAGATGAAAATTAGATCATAAAGAAGTTGCGGTGGCTCTTAAATTCTGGCAACTTGATTTTTTCTTTGTCAAAATATCCTAAGTATGTTGGAGAAGAGGTATTTCCACGCTGGTTTAATCTCTTTCCATACCAACATGCTAAACAATGTTCCAATTTGAAAGAAGGATCGCCAAGGTCCCTATAATATAATATAATTAAATTATCATAATATAATTATCATAAATAACTTAACATTTACAACCATAAAATTAAATAACCATGTTTTATATGTATTATTGAATTGTCAAATTAATATGGAATTTTGACTTAGTATTGAAATTAATGTTCATAAAAACATACCATCATTATGAAGGTTTGTCTTTTTGGTCTTTCTTCTTCGTGACGGTATGAGAAATGGTTTATCACTCTCCAAATATATTACATGGGTTGTTGTCATTATTATATTAGATGAATAAGATGCACAAGCATTTTCACCAACCAAGCTCAACTGGGATTGCGGAACTATAATGTTTTCGACTTGTACTATGAATAAATTCATAATTATTAATTTGTTCGAAATCTAAAATTACGGTAGTTAACTATGTATTAAAAAAATATTAAGGATAACTAAAACTTGTAAAAAACAATAAAATTAACTATTTATAATTTAAAAACCAATGTTCTATTTAATTAAAATAAAATTTGATTTACCTTAAAATAGAAATTAATTATGATATTAATGCTTTCAAAATTACCGGTTTAACAACATTTGATTTCAGATGCAACCTTCCACTTCCTTGTTTTGGAATCGGTTGGTTTTTTTCCGAAATCTATTATAATTGATGCCACAATGTTCATTACGCTTGATTGTGGGATCATGATTTATGAAATAGTAACAAAATACATTATTTTATGAGATCAATTCAATTAAGAAATATATTGAATTGTAATAATATTTGATAAATAACATATTTATAGTTAATAAAAGAAATATTATCCTAGGTGGCTTTTAAGATACTTAAATCATCATTAATATTAATTAGGGTATCTATCTTAATTATATTAAAAAGATCCTACATAATTAAAAAAAATAAACTAATTATATGTGTCATTTTTTCTCTCTCCTACTCATATTTTTTCTCTCTCCAGATCTATCTTTTTACATAGATGTAAATATAAAGACTAATATGTTATTATATCCAACTTTAAATGTACTTGAATTTTTTTGCGTATTTTTTTTCCTTACATACAACCCAATGTAATTGTATGAGATGAATCCATATAACATAATATTATAATTAATTTAATTATATCAACTAAACTCATTAAATTTAGGGAATGACTTTAGTACAATTAATCCCTCCTGTTTGTTAATTCTGTTGACACCTTGCTGAGGTGTCAACTCCTTATGCCTCCATTTACACATGTCTCTTCCTTATAAATCAGAAATCTTATGTGTCAATTTGTAAAAAATAAGTATTTTTTACTTCCTTTTATAATTTTTGGTCTAGGGTATATAATAAAACTTTTTTAGGGTTAGAAACATTCATTCTCTCGCATAACCGCCTACCAGCTGCTCTCTCTGTCTCCCGCTGCCTCTCTCTCTCCCTCTCTCACCTCTTTTTTTTTTTTTCTGAGATTTGTTCTGGCATCTGTATTTTCTTAATTCTGATTTGTTTATTCTGATTTGTATTTTTTTAATTCTGATTTGTTAATTCTGATTTGTGTATTTAATTCTGAGATTTAATATTTTTTCTGGCGTTTCTTAATCTGCGTAGATGAGGCTGCGTAGATGCGTAGATGATTTTTTTCTTTTCTCGCATTTAATTCTTAATTCTGAGATTGTGTAGATGTGTAGATGATTAGTTGCTTCTGAGATTGTGGCGTTCTTGATCTGTGTAGTTGAGTTTAATTCTTAATTCTGAGATTGTGTGGCGTTCTTAGATGATTTTTTCTATGATTTTTTTTGAGTTTAATTCATAATTCTGATCTGAGATTGTGTGGCGTTAATAAATAAATAAATTTTGCACCTAGACAGTTTCGAACCTTGGTGGGTTTGCTTCATGTTCCCCACATTCCACCACTAGACTGCTTATATTTCTTGAGCAGTTTTTACTCTTAATAAGAATTTGTTTATTTGCCTTTACTTTTACTTGCTTTTAATTGATAAATAAGTTTGTTTATTCTCTCTGCTCCTAAATTAATCTTCTTGCTTCAATTTTCAATTTTGTTTTTAATTTTTCACAATTTTGAGGAATCGGTCCTCAAAACTAAAGAGGATGAACATTGAACGTGGACGTATTGTATGTACTTAATCAGGATTCAATTACGATACATACCGTATGATTCATTATTTTCCATAATTACGATATACGATACTATATATATATTATATATATATTATATATATATATATATATATATATACATATATATACACACATTACTTATTTCACTTCTAAAAGCCGATATTATAATTTTATGAATTACTTAATGTCAATTCCAAAGTGTGCAGGGTAAAAAGATGGAAACTAAAAATAATTTTAATTTAAACAAAATAATTAGGAAAAGATAACAATAATGAAAACCGAATATACTTTACCCTTTTCGCTCAATAATAATTTTTAGCCGATATTATTAGATTAACCACTAACCACTGTGATTGTTTATAATTTTTTGGAAATTGATAATTTTAATGGCATCAACTTTAATCGATTAAAATCATATAAGGAATGTTTGACAACGTAACTTCAATTACGTACATCCTTCTTTTTTTTGATCCAATTGTCAGTTAGTGATAGAATAATCGTTTCTAAATGATTATAACAACTATTATGGAAACATTTCTAAATGATTATAATAACTATTAATTGTTATTCACACTACGTTGTAATAACTATTAATTGTCAGTTTTATAGTACCTATTAATCGTCAATTGATAACGTCAACCCACATTTATATTCTTAATGAAGTTGTTATTGTAAAATAAAGAGTTTCCACGAAGTTAAGCACCTGTTTATTTTTATTTTTTTGTAAACGGATTAAAAATATGAGATATCTTTTGATGAATTTAATTGATTTGGAATTTGACTATACCATAATTAACGAATTTGTTTGATAGAATGACAATTTTTTGATTAATCGATAATCACTGTAATGGTTTATGAATTTTTTGGAAGTTAACTGAAGTTAATTGATTTGGAATTTAATTATACCATAATTAACGATCCAGTCTGATCCGCACTCTATAAATTGATATCTCTATATATGGAATACTCATTTTTCATAGTTAACTATTTTTAAATAAATATATTTGATAATTATTGGGTTTGAGCTTAATGAGTGCTTAAATATATCAATTATAACAATAATTGTATATAAGGAATATTTGACAACATAAATTCAATTACGTACACTCCTTACCTTTTTTTATATCAACTGTCAATTACCGTTATCTTATAAATTTTTTCCATTGCAACACATAATGTACCTTGATTATGGGATTGAAAAATAAATGACTATTAATTGACAATTGATAACGTCTACACGCCTTTATATTTTTAATGAAGTTTTTATTGTAAAATAAGAGTTACTATGAAGTTAATCACCTTTTTATTTTTTTTATTTTTTTAACGGATTACAAAAGATGACATATTTCTTCATTAACCAACAAACACTGTAATAGTTTATAATTTTTATGGAAATTTGATGAATTTAATTGAGTTGAAATTTAACTATACCATAATTAACGCATTTGGTTGATGCCTTTATTGGATATAGTATTTCTTCCTTAATTATACGAGAATCATTTACAATATGGAAATTAATAAAACTATTACTAACTATTGGAGAATATTACCATATATTTATATACCTTGATAATTTGATGACTCCCTATAAATAATTGATTGTCACTTTTTTTTATATGTATACAAAATTTATTTATTTATAAAATCAAAAAAAACAATGGACCTACGTCTTCAGCCCCAGCTTGCAATCAATCGAAGGATATGTGTTGCGTATTCTAACAAGGATCATTTGGTATGTTTTTTTTCATATATATTAATTCGTTTATTTTAAATTATGTTTTCTCAAAAATATTAATTCTATTCTCAACTATATATTATACTCTCCTGTTATTTATATTTTGCACCTGAAGAAAGAAAGAAATTACCATTTGCCGGTAATGTTATAGTTCTAGGTGGAGACTTTCGTTAGATTCTTTCTGTTGTGCCAAAGGGTAGTCGGGAATATATTGTGTATGCCAGTATCTGTTCATCTAGATTATGAGGACATTGTAAGATTCTTCGATTGACGAAGAATATGAGGTTAACCGTCGGACAGTCAATGTAGAGATCTGTTGAACGTGAAATTCGCGATTTCTCCGACTGGATACTCAAAATCGGTGATGGCAAAATTGGTACTGAAGCTGATAGTCAAACTTTAATTGATATACCTGGCGATATACTTCTTCAAACTTCAGGCGATCATGTTGTTGCTATTGTTGAGAGCACTTATCCATCTCTTTTACAAAACTTTGGCCATCACTTATTCTTCGAAGAAAGAGCTATTCTTGCACCAACTAATAGTATTGTTGAGACAGTGAATGAATACGTGATGTCGATTCTTCCAGGTTATGAACATATGTAAATGGAGAAGTTCAGCATCAAGTGTACTCGACAGATTTTCTAAACACGATAAAGTACTCTAAAATCCGCAATCATTTTCTAAAGTTAAAAGTTGAAGTTCCGGCTATGTTGATTAGAAACATGGATCAAGTTTCAGGGTTGTACAATGGTACTAGATTAGTTGTTACGCAACTTGGAGATTGCATTATTAAAGCAAAGATTTTGTCAGGAACTAATGTTGGTATGAAGGTTTACATTCCACGAATGGCATTGACCCCTTCGGATAGTAGGGTCCCGTTCAAATTTCAAAGGAGACAGTTTCCCCTCATTGTTTATTCGCAATGACTATAAACAAGAGCCGGAGTTAAATTCTTTCTAATGTGGGTTTCTATTTGTCAAGACCAGTTTCTAGCCACGGTCAACTCTACGTCACAGTCTCTCGGGTCAAGAGTCGTAAAGGATTAAAAATCCTAAGTTATGACGGCGATGATAATATTGTTAATAAGACTACAAATGTTGTTTACAAGGAGGTTTTCCAGAATCTCAAATGAACGATTTTAAAAAGTTGTATTATTGAATATGATTTAATATTTATTGTTTTCGTTCTTTTTAATATATTTTGTTCAATATGCCCGCGTAAACGCGGGTTTCTGAACTAGTTACTTCAATTTATGTTGCACTTCATAATATTATTTGAAACTAATCTGATTTCGAGAGATGATTATTAGAAATTTGACGTAATAGTATCAAAATAAAGACAATTGTCTTTATTATATCCAATCTTAAAAATAATTGAATATTTATTCATATTTCTTTTCCATATATACAACCCAATAGTTATTGTACGAGATCAATGCATATAACATAATATTATAACTAATTTAATCCTATCAATTAAACTCACAAATTTTAGAAAATATCTTTACCATAATTAATCACTTTAATTTATTTTTTTGATAACATAATATTATAATTAATTTAATCATATAAATTAAACTCAAGAATTTTAGGAAACGTCTTTACGATAATTAATTAATTCAATTTTTAGATATAATTGAATGACAACTCAATAGACAAAATCATTTATAGATAAACTGTATTAAGAATATTGTCAAATAGAATAATATTATTTTTCCATATTTATCATTAAATTATATTGATGTTAATAAATACTCAATATGTGTACCGAAATGTATAATTAGGATTTGTAATATTAAATATTAATATTTTATATCTTTGTATAAACTCCATGATTTTTTTTATATTGAATTATCTTTGATAATAAAATAAATAATGCTTTAATGCTATCTTTTCTACATATGCAATTTATTTCTTCTCGATGAAATCACTCTAGTTTACATTTTTATAGCTGTTCTTATTTTAAATGAATATGTATATAAATTTTTTAGCTATTATACAACTTGATTATATGTAACAACATATATCTTGTATACAATTAGTATAGTAAATCTAATTACAAAAACTATTACTTTTATTTTGCAAAAAAAAATATAAATATATCTTAATCGACTTCGGTAGAGCATTATAAAGATCGGGTTGATGCAACAAATAATTACAATCGTCGATAGTGGCTAAAATTTCATATCTTTTTCAGAGATTTCATTTGACCAATATTTCTAATGGTATTTTATTATTTTGATATAGTGTTTTTTTTTTTTTTTTTTTTTTTGCAATTAATACTTATTTCAAATAATCCCTGAAAAGATACACTCACTCTCAATCTCTTTTGGGTCTTTAATATTATTGTTATAATCTGTAGTTTTTTTTGATTATTATTATTATTACCAAATACTTATCAATTGACCTATATAATTCTATAGTTTTGACACTATTCACAAATTATCTAAAAAAAGAAAAAACATGCATAATTAGATATAGTTATTCCTACTGCATCAATTCGAATGGAAAATAGCTCATATGTTGTACAAAATTTGGATCAAATTCAGTCAATTTCCAAACGAAAAAAGGGAAGACCTTCTAAAAAATAACTGTTACTACAAACGGTAATATTTTAGAGCATCAATACTAAGTTTAATTTATATTTAAATTATATTTTTGTTTGCTATATAATAATAAAGATATTTAATTAATTTAATGTTTTAATTAATATTGTCATTATTTGATTCTAGAGAGCAAGAAGTCTCATTTTATAAAAGGAAAATATATTAATACACAAAACTCAATTTATTTGCATATGTTGTGCGTTTATCATAAATATCCCAACTGTAAGTGTGTACACACACACACACACACACACACACACACACACACACACATATATATATATATATATATATATGTATGTATATATGTATATATACATGTGTATGCATGTATGTATGTAGATATATCTTAGAAAGGTATCCTTATAATTTCTTTCAAGATCAATTATAAATTAATGTTGTTGAAAATATTTGAGTAATTGTGTGGGAGAATACACGTGTCATCTATATGTAATATTATTGCAGAGAATAGTTCAACACATATTCTATCGAGTGAAGTGAATAACATTGCAGCAACTGCACTAGATAAATCACATAATCGAAACCAAGAAGGGACGAACGTCTACAAAATCAAATGTGCTTAATAGCGGTAATACTTCACAAATTACTATTCTTATTTCATTTTACCTATATTTACAGTGGTAATTTAATTATTATTGTTAATTATTTCTTTGGTTGTTATCATTAAAAATATATCATCATTATCTAAAATAAATTATATAAACCTTGAAACTAAATCTAATTTCTTATGTTCTCAAATTACAATAGACATGTTTATTTTTATAAAAGTATAATTAGTAGTAAAAATATTTTATGAAAATAATACAAGTGTATTATATAGGTTTCACCATGAATGCGGATAATTATTAAGCCCCATCGACAGAAATGGACAATAGTGCATCTGCTGTAGTTGATTGAGTACAGAATCAAGTTAATCCTAAACCAAGTAGAGGATATCCACCAAAAATTTTGAATATTTCTAATGACTGTTATAGTCTAAATTACTTATTCATTTGCATATTAATTGTATATCACTAAGAAGTTGAATGTTTATAACAACTTTATCAGTTTAAATTGTTTTCTTTTACACGTTAAACTTACAAGTAATAATTGAGAAATCCAGTATATAAAATTATTGTCCATTGGCTGTGATATATTACAAAAATTTCTTATTCTCAATACTGTTCATTTTATTTATTTAATATCACCATGATTTAGAAAAATTGCATAATTTTAAGGTAAATATTAACTTTTGAAATAATATTGTCAATACAATATAATTAAATATTGATATATGATTAATAATTTGAATATACAATATTTATTTAATATATTTTTAACATTACAAATTACTTGTATAATAATAGATAATACATTTTTCTATTAACCAGCATTTTTAATATTATACAGAAAATACTCCCACACAAATAGTGGGAAGGCCATTTCTTGAAGTCTACTTTTGAAAAGAGTAAAACATTCATATTTTATTCAATATTATGTCTTCAGTTGATGATTAATTAGTTTAATTAATATATTTTTTTGTATATATACTTTTGTGATATTCAAAAGGTTCCACATCATTAACTTCAATTAGCAGTACAACAATAAATGAAGTAGTTGAGAAGGAAGTGACTACAATACTTTCTAAACTTTCACATAAATGGCACCCCAACACAATGAACCTAAAATCTATGATGATAGTAATTCCTTTCAAAAAAATTTTCCAACAATACACTAAGATAGTTTATTTAATTCAAATATAAATGGTAATAATATATATAAAAGAAAAAAACTTAAATTGACTTCGAGTAAACATTTAAAAGGGGGGAATTGCCAAATACTCCCTAAGACATAGATGAATTTGTCAAATAATCCAACTTGTAGATTTAAGTCAAATGGTCCCTCCTTTTTGCCAAATAGTCCAAAATTGTGATATGAATATACCACAATACCCTTACTATTAAAATAACTAATAATAATAAAAATAATAATAATAAAATGGTCCACCACCTGCTGCCACCAAAACACAAGCCACAACCGTCTCAAGCCGCAACCAAAGTCATCTTTTTCTGGGACGATGATGGAGGAATCTTCACCGCCAGGACCCGAACACCACCGCCGAATTGTCGGCGCCTTCGCCGAATTGTCGTGGCTTCACTGCCGGTCTCCATCGCCGCCGACTGTGACGCCTGGTCTGCTCAACACTGCTGCCGTCGGAGAAGGTGAAGAGGAGCGTCGCCTCGCCGGTTGCTGCCAGATGCCGCCATGGTTCGGTGGTCGGATTGCCACCGCCGATTTTTCTGGTGCTTTCCCGATTTTGCCTATTTCCGAATTTTGGGGGAGATCATTTCAAAGGTCATTTTTCATTTTGTTTGATGTTTGCCTTTTAACTATTCTACTTGCAGTTGCAGATATCGTTAGCTACTTGCCTGCATCATTCTGATTTTTATTTTTTTATTATTTTGCGATCACTGATCGTTTTCATCTACTGCTTGAATTAATTTGGATCATTTTTTTTCAATTTGTTTGAATTTTTAATTTGGGGAAAAGAAATTACATACGAAGCATATATGTATTTGTAAATATCAATTAATCTGAAACAGTGAATCAATACAGTTTATCTGGGTAAAAAAAACATTCATGTCTTTTTTCACTCGCACTTGATCCCATTTTCCTTCCCAGATTCTATCTCAGTTGACACAGAAGAAGATGAATCAGAATCAATCGTTTTCTCGGTTCCAAGTTCCTGTTTGACTTGGGACTGAAGGCTTAAAGTGCTGGGCGTTAAATTATTGATCTGGATCTGATTGATGGTGACTTTTTAGAAATTGATTTCTGTTTGACTTGTGAAGAAATATCCAAAAACGACTCGCGATTTTGATCCTCTGATTCCTTACATGGCGATCACCTACTTTGACCGATTCTATTCAGGAAACAATGATTTTCTTGTCGAGTTCGAATTTCTTCACTCTTTGTTGATTGCGTTTTTCAATTTCCCTTTCATTTATATGATTGTGTGTGCTTCTTTAATTAACAAGTTGATTTAAGGTTAAATCTGAAATCTCTGGTCAGCGTGTGCTTCAAACCACTGGGGATACTAAAAACAGAGAGCTATTTGCGATTTATTGCCTGACCATCGCTTGGAAGCTCCGGGACAAATCCTTTGTGCT
>BMAC01000522.1:257043-274388 GCA_014905375.1 Phtheirospermum japonicum | reverse complement strand
TAGTCTCCTTTGCTTCTTTCTTTTTCTCTTCTTTCTGCTCTGTATTTCTTTCTTAAGTGGTAGGTGACGTCGTAACTAAGAAGTATTAGGTTTTTTTTACACTGCAAGAAACCAATACTCCCGTACACAATAACCAATACTCTTCTGTCCAGAAACTAATACACTAACCAAGATCCTAGTGTTTGTAATGCGATGTGTGCTAGTGGGCAAAAAAAAAAAAAATCTCGCCGGAAAATTTTCCGGCGGGCGGGCGGGCGCAGGGTAGGTTTGGTAATCTGATGGTGTAATTGTAAGGAAGGCCAAATTGGTAATTATACAATTATGTATGGAGTATTTGGCATTTTTTAAAACTAGTTGGGGTATTTGACAAACACATTTTTCTAGGGGGAGTATTTGGCAATTCCCCCTAATTTTTATAAGTTCACCACATATTTTAAATTTTAAAGTGTTCAAATCAAAATTTCGAAAATTGTATTCAAAATCTCAACCTGAATATGTTTCACCTCATGTTTTACAAATATTCAAAAAATACTTGGAACATTAAACATGTGTTCAAATCTGAGTACAAACATAACTAATACTATTTCAAGAATTTCATGCTAAAAATCTCAATTTAAATTTAAAATATTTGGTGAAGTCGTACAAGTTTTGGTTGACATACCCTTTCTTAAATTGGCCGAGAGATAATGAAAACAGCGGCAGGGCCTAACTTCAGAGGGAGAGAGCGCAACAGCGATGGAAGATGAGAATGAGATTGAGAGTAGTATGTGGAGGCATTTGCCGCTTCTGGTGAGAGCGAGCTCAAAAGAATCGGTGGAATACATACTCGAAGCTCTTTGGCGCACCCGCCGCACTGGCCTCGACGCCGCCGACCGACAAATCTTTCGCGATATCCTTCAACTCCCCCCTATCGATTCTCAGCTCGACCCTGTATGCTACTCAATTCTTACTCTCATCTCATGTAGCTTTTTCTTTATGCTAGTCCAATTTGGTACTGTAACCGATTTTAGACAATTACATCTTCTTGAGATTTTTTTTTTTATATAAAATTTTCTTCTGCAGCTATTAGTGTGCCTGCGAGTGTTGATTCGAAGGTGTGTTTATGATAATCTTAATAAAGATGAGATTCAGAAATTGTTCCCTGCTCAAGTCCTGCCCGAATTGCAAAGATTGCTGACTCTTCTACTGCAAAAGTTTCAAAAGGAGTGGCGAGAGGATATATCTAAAGACCAGGTGAGATAGTATTTCACATAATGATAATTAGACAAGGTAAAGTGCAGATTGTTTCCATTGATTATATTTGTTTAAACATAATTGTTTTTATTGATTATTCTATTTATTAATTTGTTTTGCTATTTTTATATTGTTTAGGCCATTTCCCCCTGTATAAAGTCAATGACATGGAACATGGCAAATCAAAACGTGGAACAAAGAGAACCTGCGGCCGTTATCAACTTGAAGGTATTCTTGACGTGATCATCAGATGAACATCTCACTGTTCCAATATGCATCTCATGTGATATTCTGCTATCTTCAGCTTCACGGTGATGCACATACAAACTTGGATGAAAGGGATGTCAAGTTCCAGTTGGCAAAAGATACGATGGAAATGATGTTGAATTCCATGTATTGTATAAGAGACCAGTTGTCTGAACCTGTAAGTCCTACTGCTGCTCGATTGCAATTGCCTGTTGTTGTGTTTGTATGCCTGCCCGATTTAATATGTATATCATGTTCCCCCCTTTTCATCATGGTCAGGGTGAAACACCTAACAGACACGTAGTTCAGAATTCTAATGTGGTTTAGGCTCCAATGTGCCTCAATAAGAAAGGTATGTTAAAGTTTTTATTAATTCTTCTCGCAGGATGTCTAGTTTTCCACTTTTGGTTTGGTTATTATACATGAATAATTTTCATATGTTATTGTGAGATATGTTTCTTGAAAGACGAGTTAATACTCCTGATTTTATGAACATTCCCTTGATATACCAAGATGGCCAGCCATCTGTGATTCTTCGTTTTTGTCTGATATCTTTGTTTTATCTAGCTTTTATTTAGGTGTTTCACAAAATTGCATTAGCAGC
This sequence comes from Phtheirospermum japonicum, assembly GCA_014905375.1. Lineage (NCBI taxonomy): Eukaryota > Viridiplantae > Streptophyta > Magnoliopsida > Lamiales > Orobanchaceae > Phtheirospermum > Phtheirospermum japonicum. Next base: position 272,305 of record BMAC01000522.1, on the reverse strand, counting down.
AATATGAACTCTTTTCTTATTGCCACTTCAATACGCCTCCTTGACAGTAATTTCAAATGTGTTTTGAACAATGCTCCTCTTGATTAATGTTTGTTGATTTAGAGTCGGGGCCAATGTAATTCTTGCTTACAAGTCATATGGTCTCGTGAGCACATACTGTCACTAGGTTAGGGCCAGGAGCTTTTGGTGCTAATTTAATGCTAAAAGAAGCACTTTAAGTTCTTAAGAACATTTAGCTCATCAAATAATCTCCTTAAACATTATGCCCCGGCGTAAGTATCATTTATTTGCAAAACAGTTGTTTTTGAAGGTATTTATTTATTTATTTATTTTTGGGAAGGGTTCTCCAGTTACTAAAATACTATCAGTTTTTGCGATCTCTATGGTATACTAAGAAGACTGCAAACCCAATAAGCTCCTTGACACAAATACTTGTCCGTGGAGTCATTCTTTTTTACGTTGCAGTGACGTGTAACTTTTCATAAGTATCTTTGATCATAGATTTTATTAGGCTTACTTTACTTTCCAGTTCATGCTTTTATTGAGCTTACTTTACTGTCCAGTTCACGCTAAGCCTGGTGCATTCTTGCATGGACATGGTCACATGATGGACGGCAATGATGGCCACAGTAGTCAACATGAGTCCATATAAGATTGGACCCTATTAATGCACATGTTGTCTCCCCAATGCCGAACAAAGGGATTGATGAGGTTCCTTCCCTCGTTCATCCATCCTTGTAATCCATATCAAGTCCTCGTGTTACCTCAATTCTTTCTCCATACCATATGGAACTCATAGAGCTGGAAAACATTGTGGCCGGGGCCGGAATGTTTGGGGACAACATTTTGAAGACCCAACCCTGTCTATGATTATTATTATTTATAGTGTGTTTTTTGTGCCGGATCAACAGTGCTGGGCTCAAAAAGTTCGGTTCATTTCGGGCCTATGAAACCACTGCCCAGACCCTTCAAATATTTGGGCCACAAAGTCGAGCCGGTCTCAAATTTGCCAGCTCCAGGAACTCTTGTGGTTTTTCGTCAAGATAATCGAACTTGATTAGAATCAACATAACTTGGATGAATAATGCTGCTCTAACGATAGTTATTGGCCTTTCTGTCGATATTAAGCTTGAATAAAATCGAGCATCTTTGTTGCTTGTTTTGTCCAATTGTCATCCAACATAATATTTTCTGATTCTGTTCTCCATTCCAAGTTCTCTAATCGTTGTCGGTTTGTTTGTACTTAATCTTGCAGAGATCCAAATATAACTAGAAAGTTGGAAGATACGAGAGCTACATTGGTCTATCATCTTGATGTACTATTTGAGGATGATAGTACCCATTTTTTAGGTTGTAACTATGTGCTTGTCTTCAGCAAAAAACAAACTCTTGCCTGTACAATCCTTTTTTTATTTTGCATTTTTGGTTCTTCTATGTTGTCATGATGCTTGGTGTCTTACTTTAGTCATCCAACTTGGATGTTGGGTATGGTGAGTCTACCGGTTGCTAGTTGGTGCTCCATTCAAACATTTTCCAATCTCATACGTATTTTATTTTACAACTTTTTGTTTGTTTTGGCAAATATTTTGAGCTCCCAATTTTTTTGCCTAACGAACTTTGAAGTATGTAAAACCTATGGCGCTCACACACACACACACAACGAGAATGGGTCAAATGAGGAATTTTTCCTTACGTGAGAACTAGCAACTTTATGGAGTAAAGTGTTTGATCGAAAGAAAATATGATGAAAAGATAATCACAAAAGAAAACAAATTATTATTATGTAGAGAAACATAACAAGAATACAAGGTTATATACTACCCATCTTATAGTAGCCAAAATATTTGATCCAAATATTATCCAAAAATAACCTTAATATTTGGATCATGTAAAAGGAAAAGTATAAGGAGAAAATATAAAAAAGAGACGAAGGAAGATGGTAGAAATTGGGGTTCTCTTATTTATCAAATACTCCCTTTATATAGGGTATCAACTACATGTTTTCATAATACATAAAGATAACAAATACCTAAATTGTCCTTCATCAGTTATTTATTGACGAAGGCACACTAATTGTGTTTTTCCTTCAACACTCCCCCTTGTGCCAAGTCAAAGGTTGAAATGGTATTTTATTATTGTCTCGTTAAAACCTTGTCAAGTAACAAACCCCAATGGCAAAAATAAAACTTGGTTTAAGGAAAAAGAGTACAACACACCTATGTTGAGACTTCCCTAAAGTGTACACCTCTCTCTGATATGTACATCTATCAAGAGAACTTTGGGAGCCTTCACTTCCTCAATTTACTTGATTCTTGAGAAAGTGCATAGTTGTTGGTTGTAGAAGAGTTGTGGTGATATTACTCGTATTATCACATTTTCTTCACTGATAGAGTTCAAGCCACTATCATCAGATATATGAATGATCATAACATTTATCGTAGATACTCACGAACTACTACATGTATGATAATGCTCTTTACATGGATCGAATGAGTAACCAACATCAACGATGCTATTGGGTGTTTCACAGTAGGAAGTAAACTCAACATTTCTATAGGGATTACAAGACCATCTGCAGTCCCAATTATATTTATGAATGGAAAAAATAAACTCGCGTCAATTGTTTCTTTTAGGTATCAAATTACATTTTAATTTCATTCCAGTGACATTGCGCTTTCTTGAGTTAAATCAAGATAACAATTTTGAGAAATTAATATTTGGTCAAGTGTATTAGTAATGGCACAATAATGCGCATATTGTACGTAGGTGGAGAATTTCAGCTCCCACCAGTTCTTCGTCATTCCATTGACGAAATTGTTATTTCTTTATATCTTCACTTTGACCAATCATAGGAGTGCTAACATATCGCACTTATCCATATTTAATTGTCTGATCATCTTTTGGATATATGCAAACTGTAGAATTTAGTATTCCACAAACTCGGTTTTAGTTTAATTCCTTTACATGACCGAGTTTTCCCATGTTCATTATCTCAAATTAAAATTTCAAATAACTAGCGATATCTCTTTTTTCATTAAGAGTGTATATTATGTTCCTTTCATCGACATATACAATTATAATCGCAAATTTGAAAATTATTTTTTTTTATAAATACGCAAGGGCATAGACTATCTTTTCCCAATCAAGTAATCACTTAGACGGTTATACCACATCCATCTGGATTGTTTCAATTCATAAAGTGAGTGTTTCAATTTAATTGCAAATGCACTCCGTGGCTTAGAGTCACTTGCCTTGGCAATGAAAGGCCAACAATCACTTTCGTATATCTCTAAATCACGGTCCCATAGAGATATGATGTAACCACATGTATAAGCTGCATTCTCATTCTTTAGAATTATAACATCTATTATGAGAGAGTACATATCCTCATATTCAATTTCAGGGCGTTATGAGAAACTTCATACTTCAAGTCTAGATTTGCATCTCATGGCTTTGTTTTCTATTTCTCTTTTTTGACAAAACTTTGTTTATGTCCTACATGCTTTACACTTGGTGAGGTTAGCACTACCAAACCAAATACTTGTCTTGTTGTCAGTGAATTTTGTTCTTCCTGGATTGATTCTTTACATTTAGGTCAATTTGCTCTATATTGATATTTCAATAGAGTGTGGTTCTATACTATCATCAATGTGTGTGGAAGATCTTTCCATCAACTCATTTAAACTCATATTGTACATTGAGATTTCTTTATTCTTTGAAATCATATTAAACATCGGCGCGCCCTCTAGTAATGATTCATGGACATAAGTATAATCAGAGATAATCTCATAAGAGTCATTATATTCATTGATGATCAATTAAAGTTGTGCCATACATGCCCTCTTATTCCTTGAGCGAGTATTGATCGAACCAAGTGACCTCCCTCTGTTCCTTTTTGGAGTCACGACCTCAACCACACCTCCACTAAGTATGGTTACAATGTTTTAATGTGTGACATTGTGCCCTGTATAGGAACTTTTAACCTTGCAGACACATTTGCAGCTTGTATATATATAATCTCGTCACTTTAGAAATTGAGTCTTTTATACTTTGAAGATCAATTGTTCACTTTACTTTTCTTTCATGTTACATTGTGAAATGCGGGGATCATAATGAGATATAGTATGATACTATTCCTGTCGTTCCATTAGAAAATAAATTTTCTTATCTCCCCCTAACGATGGGAAGATTGTCTCATTAGAGTGACAAATTCGCTAATTTAGCGATAAAGAGATCGCCGGTCAAAGGTTTCAAATAGCAGATGACTGTTAGAGATTCATATCCAACATACATACTTAATCGTCTTTAGAAATCCATATGAATATATTGTGGGAGAAATAGACACATATACTGTTTAATCAAATATGCGTAGATATGAATTATCAGGCTTATATCCAGTTAACAACTGGTACGCAAAATATCTGGTTAGCAGGGGTTCATAAACGAATAAGTAAGAGTTGCGTGCAATATTGCAAAGACAAATGAGTGAGCATAAATATTGTCTTAGTCACCATCTATATTCCTTTTGACGGTGTCTTCTTGGAGACCTTATTGTATATGCACATTAGGGTACAAGATCTAGTACATCGATCTTTATTAAAATGCAATAGACATCAAGTACTTTTGATGTAAACTTCTAGCATTATGAGTTTGGGTGCTTTATAAGGGTGGTGAGTCTTCAATCATATTAAATGTGCTAGAAGTTTTGCAAATGCAACATTTTTATGGACAATACGTGCCGAAGCATCGACCAAAACTATACAATACTTGAATGATCCGCATTTTGAATGGTTGTGTCCACATGTATCAACAATTATCAATTATAAGAATGACATATTATACTTTGTATCTTTATCAAATCCAGGTCTCAATCATACAAATTTTCTAATGAACAAATTTTGAAATAATTAGTGATGTATTTTTGAGATATGAATTTATGTAGTGCTCCTAGTACTTTAGAATGCACTAGCTGTAATTGAACAGCATTAGTTCGACACTATAATGTGCTTTAAATTTTTATCTCGTTTTGCGTTTCACTCAAAACAAAAGATGTTCATGTTAATTTCTTATAATATGGACCATCATATCACGATGACCAAAGAATCCATGTCAGTCGTGTCAAAACTTGAATGAGTCATGTCCAAAAGTTCTTTGTTGGTCATATCTTATGATTCAATGATTAAAAAGTAGTAAAGTAAAATTACTAGATTGACTCTAAAACCATAAATTAAAAGTATAGTTTCATTCTCATAATGTACTTCTTAGTGATAATCATCAACATGAATATCATCAAACTTAACAAGATTCGTTCGCTTTTGATCCATAATGAGCTTTTATGACTTTAATCAATGTGCCATCAGGCATCAAAACTTTGTCACATATAAACATCAATTCAGTGAATAATTGTCTATTTCTCGACAAACTCTCACATTCTTCAAAGATATGTGAACGAAATACTTTTCATTCTATATTATTTGCTAGATATGTTACATTATATCTTAATAGTATACGCCTGAACCTTGTATGTGAATGTGTGGGGTTTAAACTCAATTACATTCAATGCTTCAGAATGAAATGTAAAGTTTATCAATAAGACAAAAATAATAATTAATTTAAATCAAGCCACATCACATGAATCTAACTCAAAATAAACTTATTATTATAATTAATATTATACAAGTGCATCACTATATATGTTTGCTCAAGTGAAAAAAATAGAGTGAGATCGTATCTCTCAATTTATTATTGTCATTTAAAGTGACTTTCTTTTTCACATATGGTAAGACATGTTTTTAGTCGCAACATATCAAAGTCATTGACCCTTTTTAGCAAGCAAACAAATTTCTTTTTACTAAATTCTTAGGCTTGGAAGTAGTGTTTCATAAAATTCTCAAAATATTCATTTAGAATACATCCAAAATTTATTGAGATTTTGAAACTACATATACTTCCAATATAAGAGTTGGGGTCAATATGAATTGTCAAGTTCATAAGAGAATTGACTTTGACTAAGTTTGACGATTCTTTGTCAATTAGGGGTTGATGGGTGATATTATTGTGGAATTGTAGTTATTCTAGTTTCCACATCAAACGAATAATGGCAGTACTCAATTTCTTTTGAGTATATTAAATTGTATTTAGATTGAGTTAGTTTAATCAATTTTTATAGGTAATGAATTTGAAGTATGTCATAATCTTTCTTTGATATTATGTAAATATACTTTATCACAAGACTTATTTACACAATTCTTTATTGTTCATTAACTTTCATTATCATGAAAATATTCAAATATACAATCAATGATACATACATTGAAAGTAGCTTATAAAATCAACTTGAAGAGAATCACCATTATACATGAATCTATCAATCCATTGAAATTCATGATCACATACATGAAATCTATCAATTCATTGAAATTCATGATTAACTAAATATATTGACAAAACTATGATCAATCTCATCTAATCGTGTAAATAACTTTATTTACGATTTCTTAGAAATCATCTAAAAGTATAAGTAATAATATATTATGTACTCTATGAATATCATTAAAGTATTGTAAAATTTCATATTTGTCAATATTGCACATAACATCACATGCATATAATCATAGGTAACATATATACATATACACGCACAATAATACATGCCATATATACATATTGCCAAATATTTATTAGTTGCATTTAATAAATAATAGGGTAATTCGAGTTAACTTGGAGGAAAGTCATGATTCTTTCCTAATTTTGTTTTAGATTTCGAATTATACAAAGTTTCAAATCCGATCTCCACCGTACAGATTTAACCTCTACATGTTTTGAATAATATACCCAAAATTCAGCCTCATCCAACGGTTAGATTGTGCGTAACTGAATTTTTAAAATAAGTTGGGCAGACAGTTCCGAGAAACAGGATCAGCTCTGTTCAAAATTCATTATCGGATTCTTCGGACTTCATATTCAAATCTTCACCGTTCATATTGAACCTGTATATGTTTGGAATAACATATCCAAACATTGGCTTGATCCAATAGTTCTATTGTGCGCAATCGTATTTTAAGAAATATTGCACAGAAATTTCCAAAAATAGAATCTGCTATGTTCGAAATTATATATATTTTTTCTCGTATCTCAGAATCCAATCTCCACCATTCAGAATGTAATTCAAAAGGTCTTGAAGGTTCTGTAAAACTTTGAGCTCGATCCAACGGTTGAAACTCGAGAAAACGATTTTTTAAACATATAACGCAGTTAGAAATTTGACCCACGAAAATTGTGTATAGGGTATGGAGGTTTATTCTCGATCACTCTCAATATATTAGAGTTTCGTGCTGATAACGTGTAAAAGGAAAAGTATAAGGAGAAGATATAAACGAGAGACGAAAGAAGATGGTAGAAATTAGGGTTCTCTTATTCATCAAATACTCCCTTTATATAGGGTATCAATTACATGTTTTCATAATACATAAAGATAACAAATACCTAAATTATCATTCATCAGTTACTTATCGACGACGAATGCACACTAATGTATTTTTCCTTCAACAGATCAAAGTATTTTGACTGCTATAAGTTGGGTGATATATTTTTTTGAGTAGAACCTTGTGTTCTTGTTTTGTTTCTCTATGTAATAATAAGAGATAAATAATTTAGATGAATAAGCTATGCATAACGACTCTCTCTCCGTTTCAAAACAACATTCTCCTGAAGGCTGATGTTCGGTCCCTACACAACATTTATATTCAACCAATTAATTAACACATGCAACATCCAGTCATCACCCCTGTCCAATTAGACAGCAAGAGGACACGACCTTTACAAAAAAGAACTCCATTGACTAATGCATAAGGCCCTCGAGTACAATCAACTGCTTCTAGAGCTCAAGTAATTCTGCACAATAGGTTTTCACTGCTAGCCTCTCCAACCCAATGCCTGCCCGTCTCCACTGAATTTATTACCATCGTTCCAACAAAGTAAGGAAATAATGCCCAATTCGCCATAAGCATCCGTATGTTGTGACAAGGCATCAACAATGAATTTGGTGTCCTTGGATATATGATAAAGGCAAGGGCACAACCCCATGAGGCACCATTCTAACGAGGTCATCGACATGAAAAGTGGAAGATTCTAGATGTCGGGTCACCGAAATCGAAATTGTTGCCTCGCCAAGTGGTGGCACAACTAGTTGCAGATAGGATGGTGGAACAGAGGTACGCAAGTCAAGTCAGACCAATTGATTGAGTAAAGAATTTGATCAAAAGAAATATGAAGAAAAAATAATCACAAAAGAATATAAATTATTATTACGTAGAGAAATAGAACAAGACCACAAGATTCTCCCCGAAAATATATTGTCCAACTTATAGCAGCCAAAATACTTTGATTGAAAGATAACCTCAAATAAAGATAATAATTTACTTTTAAAAAAAATAAATAAAACCCCAAACATAACTCTACGGCATAAATCCCACACTATAACTTAATAATTGAAATAAACTGATGTTGAACATAACTCATTTCAACCATTCAACATGAGAATATAATGACTGTAATTGATTGAAAGAAGATGTCAATTTCGTAAAGAAGTGGTTTGAGACAATAAAAATATGGCCAAAATAAGAAGATGTCAATTTTGTAAATAAGTGGTTTCAGACAATAAAAGTATACGGTCAAAATGCATACATCTTACGAGGGATCTCAATTCCCAGATTCTTGGGTGGATTTGGGAGCGGTTTGGGTTTTGAATTTTGAAATTGAAACTCCAACTTGAGAAAAACGGTGTTATATTTGTAGAAACTTAAATGTTATTTTTGAAATAACAACGTCAATAATGGTCATACTTGATGTTATCCTCCATTTTGTTAATAGTGTTAACTATTAATGATGAGGTGTCGCAATGAGAGTGATACGGGGCTGATGTGGACCAATAAAAAATGGCCAAAAATGACGTGTCGGCTTGTGGTTCATAGGGGGTCTATTTTGGGAGGAGGCCAAAATTTTGACCACGTATAAATAACAACTTTTTTTTTTATTATTTTTGTTAATGTTTTCGGTTCCGTTTTAATTCTTCTTTCTTCTTATTCTTTCTTCGTCTTTTCTTTCTCAAGAAATGTTCTTCACAATTCTTTTTTTCTTCTTTTTTCTTCTTATTCTTTCTCCATCTTTTCTTTCTCCAACATTTTCAAAAGTAATGTTTGATGATTATCAAACACAATTGGTGAGATTTTTATTTTTAATTCACAACCCCTTCTCTTTTTTAATTTCGAATCCACTCAAATATTTTGGCCGAATAGATCTGGAATTTTGTGTTTGATAATATATTCACGTTTTGTTTTTGTTCTCTTTATCAATAATCTTCTTTTTTTTCGTTTCGAATAGATCCCGAATTTGGCTTTCTCGAATAATCAATCCAAAAAATTTGATCTGGAATTTATGAATACAATTTCAATATCTCTCTCTTTTTTTCCATTTCGAATACATATCACAACTGCCTCAGATCCAGCAATAAATCTCCGAAATTAGGCCGAATAGATCTGGAGTTTTGGAGAATATGCATAATTTTTTTTTGTTCGTTCTTTTTCAATTTAATCAGACGAATTTCTCTCTCTCTTTTTTTGTTTCATACAGAATACATCTGGCAATAGGGCCTTCTCGAATAATCATCAAAACAAAGAGAATTTATTTAAATTCATCTGTTCTCGGATGTTCATCCGAGTAGACAATAATTGAGTATGGGCAGTGAATTTATTTGACTATTCGAGAGTAGAATCAGTATGGAAAAATAATTTGTTGAACAAACAGAAGGTTTGAGAGCATAAGGAGGAAGGATTGATCCATGTTTAGCGACGAGAATTGGTGTTTCTTGTATGTGGAGATGTAGAGAGAGAACCCTAAAGCGAGAAATTGGCCTTGTTTTAAGTTGAAATTGGGAATTGCAGAAATCTGCAGGAAAAGGGGGGAGACGACGATGGGCATACGACGGCGTTTTGGGACAGTGGTGTCTGGGGTTGTATAGAGTTGAGTTTTCAATGTGCCCACGTCATTTGAACTTCTTTTTGACTTCTTTTACATGAATGAATTGCTCAGTTATAATAATACTGCTATTTTAGTTATCACAAAGTACAGAGTACATATTCTTTGTATGTTCATGTATATACATAATTAATCATATTAAAATAAGAATATTATACTTATTTAAATTAATTTTACACAAATCAAATACATAATAGCTAAATAAATAATAGATAAACCATATGTTTTGTGTTAATAATGTGGTCATTTTAATTTTCTGCTCAAATTTTATTACGCTGATTGCTCATAATTTTCAATTTTCTATTGTCTAATGATCATGAAAGATATGCAGGAAGAAATAATCCACTTAAAAATCATCAAAAGTATTAGGTGTATATTTAAATGAATCTTGACCTGTCCCAATTCTTTTTTCGAATTTCTCGACATTTCAAAACTGAATATTAAATATTGACTTTCTTGCTCTCATTTATAGATAATTATCGCGTGTGTGTGTGGAGCAGGCTTTAAATTGTGTCTGCAAATAATGTGGGGACATAATTTCTTTTCAAAATTAATTGGGTTGGCCATGTACGTTGTATCACTAAATAATAATTAAATACGCATCTATGTTGTTTTCTGATTATGAATCCCCGATTTTTTGGCAAAAGTTAGTAATAATTTATTATTTTTCCAAAAATCCAGTTTGAAAATATGCAGCTAATGATTGTTTTACTGATTATATATAATTAAATTTCAAATAATTCAAAATATTTATAGAACAACTTTCATATAAGCATAATTTGACTTTCATATAAGGAATGAGCGTAAATATTAATTCCAAGATATCTTCAGTTATTTTCTTATTATAATTATGGATATATATTAATTATGGATATAGAATCAAGGATTTGATTTATAAATATATTAATAGCAAATTTAACTATAGCAGATTTGTAGATACTAAAGTAGTTTATTTTTGTATAATGAACCTATAATTAAAGTAAATATATTTTGATGAATTCAAAAAATGAATTAATTATATATATATATATATATATATATATATATATATTAATGAACCTGTAATTATTTTTGTATTAATTTATATATATATATATATATATATATATATATATATATATATTTGTATGTATATGTGTGTAGCATCCGTATATTTTCACAATCAATTAATTAATCATTGATTTAATAACTCATTATACTCTCTCCATTCATAATTAATTGACATGAAATTTATTTGAATATCATAATTGAAGTATAAATGGAAAAATGTATTAAACACAATTAATTATGTTACCAAATATATAATTAGTAAGAATATAATTCGAATAAATTTGTTTCTTAATTTTTCCGTATACATATATACGAAATTGTTCCCTCATAATTAATGCACATTTGTTAATTGAATTATAAATAAAAAAACATATTCATGACAATAAATTATGCTACAAAATATATAATTATTAACAAATTTGTTAACAATTAAAATACAAATGAAAAAAATATTAACATAATTAATTACTTTACCAAATATATTATTACATTATATTTTATTATATTATTTCACACAATCTACATAATCTTATAAATATTAAAGTATGTAAATTATTTTAATATCTATGCAAAAAAACGTTATCATGCTTTATGTGTTAAGAATTATAATATTAGTATGTTATTAAATTATGATTGATAAATATATGAGAAATATTGTATTTATAACATTTTTAGTCTTTTCTCAATTTCATGTGTATAAATGTTAATAAACAATTGCACTTACCATGATTTAAAAAAACATCAAATAATTAAGAAGATTTATATTATCAATATACATATATGTGTGTATATATATAGATATGAAATTGATTTCAACTAAATATCTCCATTAATCACGTTACCATAAATAAAGCCTTTTATTTATTCATTTTATTACATGTTATGATTATATGTTAACGAATCAATCAAATGATATGGAAAAAGCTTCTTAGAGTCCATCAAACAAATCTCGGTAGAATTATTTCCTATTTTTAAGGACACGAATAACTTATATTACTTATAATAATATATATTAAAAATATATTTAGATATCTATCTAAATATTATTTGTCATGCACCTAAAAATATGTAATGTCTAATAGAAGACACTACCCTAATTACTAATTAAATTGTAAACGAAATTTTAAATAAATTTTACCAAACGAATCCTACTGCAAAATGTAATAGAGATACATATCTATCAAAATAAATCTTGGCCCTACAACCATCATTTTCCCTACAACCATCATTTTCTCCTTTCTACATATGCACTTGTAACTCGCAGCTTTTGTAACGCCCCAATTTTGCTTAAACAAAATTGGTTTATACTTTAAAGAAATGAAGAAATCTTGGTGTCACATAAATGTCGAGTTATTATAAAACGAAAGTAAAATTTTAGAATTTCATGAGCAATTTAGTTTACAAAGCAAAAATTGATAATAAATAAACCAAGTCTCTATCAATTAAAGTTTATAGTTAATGTAGCCTCGCATTGATTTTAGCTTTTATTAAATCGAATAAACATAAAATAAAACTTTATTAGTTTTCATTCAATCCTCGGCCTCCTTCGTTCGAATTTCTCATTTATACCTCAAAAAATAGTTGAATTGGGATGACCTCAATGTACTAAATAGGTATACCGACATATCTCATATAAAAATACTACATAAAGTAGATACAATGGCTCCTCATCCACGGCGGTTCTGGATAACCGCCATGAAATATATATTTCTGGTGGTTTTCCAGAAAATTGATGTTAAATCCGTCATTTAACGACGGTTCTCTTAAAACCGCCGTAGAATCATACATTTTACGGCGATTATCTTAGAACTGTCGTTAAAACTGAACTAATTAATGGTGGGTTTTAAGGAACTGCCGTGAATTAACAAGTATTCATGGCGGTTCCTTAAGAACCGCCGTTAATTAGTTCATACTTTAATTCGCTGGATTTAACATCGGTTCTATTAGAACCGCTGTGAATAAGATGACATTTTACGGCGGTTTCATTAGAACCGCCGTAGAATAGTAGGCTGCCATGTCACCGATCCCCGTCTTGCTCAAGAAAAAATTTTGGGTCGTTGATCCATGTCTCATTCGAAGATCTGCATTAGCCACGTCATCGATCCGTGTACACACCTCCATGCCTTCATCTTCATCTTCTTCATGCATCTTCATCACTCCATCTTCATCTTGGACCAAGGATTTCCGACGTCGCTGGAGATCTTCATCTGTATTCGCCAGCTGCCGACGTTGTCGGAGATCGCCTGTTGTCATTGGGCTAAGGGCCACCATGCCGGAGTTCGCCTGGACGCCTGGCTCGCTGGAGATCGCCTGCTGCATTCTCCACCTACTTTTCTACACCAAGGGCCACCACGTCGGAGTTCGCCTGGACGTCGGAGTTCATCAGAGTTCGCCTGGACCTTCTCAAACCAGGCAAGACGAGGATCAACGACGGAGAGACGACCAGCTGGACGTCGGAGTTCACCTGGACTCAATCAGATGGACGTCGGAGCTCGCCGGAGAGCGCCAACTGCCCCTAGAGTTTGCAAGGCTGCCCTTGGACGTCGGAGCTTGCCGGAACTTGCCTAGACTTGGTGAGCCGAACGAGCTAGACTCGTTGAGCTCACCAGTATTTTTTTTAGATTTATATTAAACAACGGTGGTTCTGGAAATGGTTGTAGAACCTCCGTAAAAGGTGCCTACTTTCTACGGCGCTGGCTTCAACGGCGGTTCAAAAACCGCCGTGAAATCCCTAAAATAACAGCCGTGTAAGAGGTATTCAACATTAGTTTATAATCCTCAAAAAATAGCACAATCAATCAGAACTCATGGAATAACATTTTCGAAGAAACTTGACTGCAGTTAAAACACGATGGGTTTTCCCGGTGACCTCTTTCCTTGGTCACAGACAATTTTTGTGGTTTGCAGTTTTAATTAATGGATATAGCATGCTGAGATAAACTCGATGACCCTTTTCCACCCGTCACCATTTTCTTGGGCGACGTGTTTGGTGATGGTCGCTGACGGGCCCAATTGCTGATGGGTCAATGCCCGTCAGCAAATTTTAAAAAAAAAAACTAATATTTTTATATATATATATATAATATATATTATATATATATATATATATATATATATATATATAATAATTATATATTATATTATAAATATATATTATTATTAATTAAATTTATAATTATTAATAATTATTATATTATATTATTTATAATGATTAATATAATTATATATTTCATTTTATAAATAATTAATTAAATTATAAATATATAATATTATTTTAAAATGTATTATAATTATAATATTATAAATTTATATTTTTATATTATATATTATATCCCTTTAATATATATATATATATATAATATAATATATATATATATATATATATTATATATATATATATAAACATATATATTTATAAATAATAATTATATAAATATTTATATAATAATATATATATATAATATATATTTTATAATATATATATATATATATATATATATATATTTAAAAATAATATATTTATAAATAGTTTATATTTATAATTATATATAAACAATATTATAACATATATTTATATAAAATATATTTATATCAATAACATATATTTTTAAATATTACATTTATACTATATATTTATAACTAATATATATTTATAATTAATAATTTATTTGAAATAATATATATTTATAATTATTTATAAATAATTATATTTATAATATATATTTATATATAATATATATTATAATAATATTATATATTTATAATATCGTTAGTCATAATATAATCTACATTTATGAATATAATATAATTAATTATAAATATAATTTATAATTTATTTATATATCAATTATATATTTAAAATATATAAACTCTCACATGTAATTGACTTGGCGAGACGGTAACACTGCTCGTCTATTTGAAAGAGGTCACGGGTTCGGATCCCACCCATGCCATATATGTTATTTTAAATTGACGTGGACTGGGCTCGGCAGGGTTGTGGGTTAGGCCTGCCCAAATAAAATATATTTTTTTATAATATTTCATAAATGCTGACGGGCCATACACCCCATCAGCAAATACCGACGGGTATCGATTGATATCCGGGAATTCGCTGACGGGGTGGTACCCGTCAGCTGTCATCAGCAAATGCCTGACGGGTTCAATAATCCCGTAAGCA
>BMAC01000522.1:236247-257018 GCA_014905375.1 Phtheirospermum japonicum | reverse complement strand
ATATATATATAAAAAATATAACTATATATTTGCTGACGGGCTTCAAACCCGTCAGCAATCTTTTTTTTTATTATTATTTTTATTATTGCCTGACGGGCAGGGACCCTTCAACATCTTAAACATCTATATTTATAAATAATAATTATATAAAACTATTTATATATAATATATATTTATAATATATATTTATAATATATATATATATATATATATATATATATTTAAAAATAATATATTTATAAATAGTTTATATTTATAATTATATATAAACAATATTTATAACATATATTTATATAAAATATATTTATAATCAATAACATATATTTTTAAATAATTACATTTATACTATATATTTATAACTAATATATATTTATAATTAATAATTTATTTGAAATAATATATATTTATAATTATTTATAAATAATTATATTTATAATATATATTTATATATAATATATATTATAATAATATTATATATTTATAATATCGTTAGTCATATATAATCTACATTTATGAATATAATATAATTAATTATAAATATAATTTATAATTTATTTATATATCAATTATATATTTAAAATATATAAACTCTCACATGTAATTGACTTGGCGAGACGGTAACACTGCTCGTCTATTTGAAAGAGGTCACGGGTTCGGATCCCACCCATGCCATATATGTTATTTAAATTGACGTGGACTGGGCTCGGCAGGGTTGTGGGTTAGGCCTGCCCAAATAAAATATATTTTTTTATAATATTTCATAAATGCTGACGGGCCATACACCCCATCAGCAAATACCGACGGGTATCGATTGATATCCGGGGAATTCGCTGACGGGGTGTACCCGTCAGCTGTCATCAGCAAATGCTGACGGGTTCAATAATCCCGTAAGCAATTAATTTTCTGACGCCAAAAATACTAACGGGCAGTTCCCGTTAGCAAACTGATTATTGACGGGTTTACTGACGGATTCGCCCGTCAGCAAACTTCAATTTTTTTTGTAGTGATACACATAGCACAATAATTGAGAATCTTGAATTTAACACGACATAAGTCAGTGGTCCATACCTTGTAAATATCTTGAAATCTCAAGTCAAATGCACGTCGCCGAAAAATCTTAAGTCACTAATTACTCATCGCCTATTCAATTTAAAATACACTTAATTAGTATATATAGCTATTATTAATATATATATATTACTAATATATATATATATATATATATAATATATATATATAATGTTAGGATACGTAAAAACATAAAAAAAAAATACATAAGATTAGACTGAAATGTAGAACTTAATAAGCTTTATGGCAGGATTAGGTTTTTTTTTATAAGCTTAAGTGCTAGATTTGGGTTTTTTGGGTAATTGGGGCGAAAAATTGAAAAGGGCTAAAATGTTTGGGTTTATACTGAAATTTTTGGAAAAATTGGAAGGATAAAAGGGTCTTCTCAACCCCAGAATCAAAGGTTATTTTTCCCACTTTTTAGATTTTGAGAACACCGACTCCTCTCCTCCTTCTTCGATAACTCGACAGTGCCGGCACGGCGGATTGGCATCCGGTGAGTAGGGTGTCCAAATCTCCGATGATGGATGTGATTCAAGGATTTCGATGTTGCCATTTGGTCTCAGAGTTTGCTATCTTAGTGAGTGTCTGAGGAGGACGGTGACTTCAGTGGCGGCACTGGGTTATAGAAACAGTGACGTTGGATGCTGTGTTGTCCCAATGGTAGGCTACGTCGAACAATATAATGAACAATATTTTAATATTAGCTATATATACTAATTAAGTGTATTTTAAATTGCATAGGAGATGAAAAAATTGCGACTTAGGATTTTTTTGACCATGTCCATTTGACTTGAGATTTTATGACATTTACGAGATAGAGACTACAAAATTATCTCGTGTTAAGTTCAAAATTCTCAATTTTTATGCTATGTATATCATGTATTCTTGAGTACAATCTATATTTCAAAAACTAATATAACTAGAGGCTGTAAAAGTTGTCTATGACCAGTGAAAAGGTTCATCGAGTTTATCCCGGCATGCTATATCCATTAATTAAAACAGGTGACCACAAAAGTTGTCTGCAACCAAGGAAAAGGGTCATCGGGGAAATTCATCCCATTTTAGTTGCAGTCAAATTTATTCTAAAATTCTATTCTATGAATTCTATGATTGATTGTGCTATTTTTTGAGGTTTATATTTATATGAGATATGTCGGTATACCTATTGAGTACGTTGAGCTCATTCCAGTTCAACAATATTTCTTCCAGGTACAAATGAGGACTTCGAATGAAGGAGGACGAGGATTGAATGAAAACTAATAAATTTTTATTTTATGTTTATTCTGTTAAATAAAAGCTAAGCTTGATGCAATACTACATTAACTATCAATTTTAATTGATAGAGACTTGGTTTATTCTATTTATCATTTTTCGCTGCGTAAACTGAATTGCTTGTGAAATTCTAAAATTTTTCTTTAGTTTTATAAAAACATGACATTTATGTGACGCTAATATTTCTTCATTTATTTAATATATAAACAAATTTTATTTTAGCAAAATCGGGGCGTTATAGCTTTCTTAGCTTGATCTCTTGTAGGTGGGCCTTTCGGGCTCGGTTAGAATCTCTGCCTGTGAGCCCTCCATATATCATCTAGATTAGCCTTTTCTATGGGTTAAGGGGTAGGTCCTCACTTTTTTCCTTCCCTCCCATACTCTCTTCTATGTTACTTCTTTATCTTCTTCCTCCGGGAAATCACGCTTACGTCCTTTTCCAATTCTCGATCTTGGTATATGAACTTCTTCAGATTCACTACACGAATGGGGCACTCAATCTTGTCTCTCAAATTATGAAGGGTCTCTGTGGTATGGACATATCCTGGAACCTATAAAACATTTTTGATTAAGCCTTGTTGGCCTATTCTTATAATCTCGAAGCCATCGAGCACAACTTCCCAACTGCTTCTCCACTATTTTGAAAATTATTCCTGCATCAATCTAAGGGGTGTATAGGTGTCCTATTTGGATCAACAAGTCTCACTCTCTTTTTGCTTCTTCAACCTCTTCCTCTTATCCAGATTAGATGCCCGACTTCGTACTTATAATATTCACTTATTCTTCTTTGTATCTTGCTAGTTGGCTCGCTCACCTTTCCTCCTAATATGGTAAATAATGTTTGCTTAGTTGGACCATCTTGGACGAACTGAAGTCTTGCCAAGTTAACATTCCCCAGCCCAGAGTGCACTATGGACCAATTTGATTGATAGCAGCTCAGCCCGATAATTAGCGAGCTCGGCTTAGAGAATAGTCATCCCGGTGCATAAGTTATGGGCCTTTGAGTCCCAACAGTCATTAAGTCTTAGAGTTGGAACTCAGAAAAGAGTCCTAAAGAAAGATATCTCCTTTTGGTATGTGGAGTCTTAGTTTCCTTGCAAGAAAGAAATCCCTTGGTGATCAAGTATTTTACTTCTTATGAATAGAGACTAAGAACTTTATTCTAAACACAATTTCTTTTACATACTTTATATACTTATATTGATCAATTCACATTCTAACTTGAACATCAGAGTGTCTATACCGGGAGCGTTTCAGTGCTTATTTTGTAAGTCTGCCAAGCTGAAGAGGGAGATCGGAAGCAGCGGTTTAACTTGGTTCTTTGTAGCCAAAATTCTTGAGCACATCAGGTGGCTCCATTTATGGAAAATCGAGTGATATTGATTCATTGAGACATGAGAAATAATTTTTACTTTATAGAATATATGAGTTACAAAGGAGTAGTCAGCGAAAAGACCAGCAAAATCTGGGAGACCTTCTCTCAGACAAACAAGTTAAGAGAGTTACACACCTCAAGTATGTACGCCGATAGTGGTGATCCTATGTTATAGTTTAAGCCTAATGAGGCACAGAGGAAGTTACAATTTTATAATGAAGCCCTAGTAATAAAAACAAGGATTACCGAGTATGACATAAGAAGGGTGTTCGTAGATACCAGAAGCTCGATGAATGTCTTATTCTATGAATGTAGTTAGATAAGAAGCTAGAGAAGGTGAGGTTATTCATACGTGGGTTTAATAGAGCGAAAGCTTTTCCTCATGGTCGAGGTAATGGTTCCTGTGGTGTTAGGAGAATACCTCAGAAGAAGATAAGTACCCGTCGAGTTCGTGGTGGTAGATGTTACACCACCTTATAAAGCTATCCCAGGACAACTGTTCAACGCCTTTCAAGCTGTAGTCTCAACCTATCATATGTGTTTGAAGTTCACAGCTATAAGAAGAGTAGGTACAATAAACGGAAGCTAGTATTGGTTGTGTTACTAGGCTTCTGTACAAATAAAAGGGTAATCCAATAAGAGGCTGGCCAACCTGCTAACTATAAAGGAGGACGCAAGGTCAGGCAAGAAGATAAAGAGGAGGGACATATTAGAAGAATGGTGTTTTGTTCACCCAAATGAGGAATTGTACAAAGTCATACTAGTAGAGGGGAATGAAGAAAAGTTGACCAAGCCGGGATGCAGTTTGGAGAAGCCACTGAGAGAGAGAGAGAGAGAGAGAATCATCTCCTTTCTGATAGAATACGTAAATATATTTGACTTTTCAAATGAAGACCTAATGGGCATTATCCCAGACGTGGCGGTGCATCACCTAAATGTTAGCCCCAATATGAGACTACTGATGTAGAAACATCGGTACTTTGGGGCCGAGCTCGATAAACTAATAGAAGAAGTAGTAAAGTTTCTGAAAGTTTGTTATGTTAAGGAAATACGGTTCCCAGAATATTTTTCAAACACGGGTACCACAGTGCAAACAAATGCGGCACATGTGTATTGATTTTCACAATCTAAACAAGGTCTGCCCTAAGGACCATTATCTACTGCCACTTATAGATAAGTTATTAGACTTTAAATTAGAGTGTGAACTATTAAGTATGATGGACGCTTTACAAGGTTACCACTAAATCATGCTGGCAGTAGAAAACTAGTAGAGTGAGCTTTATCACATCAAAGGGGATATATTGCTATATCTCCATTCCGTTCGGGCTAAAGAACACCGGGGCTACCTATCAACGACTGGTGGACAAACGCTCTAAACCTAGTTTGAGTGGAATATGAAGATTAATGTGGATGATATGCTAGTAAAGAGCAAAAAATCTGAAACACATTTAGCCGACCTGAAAGAGATTCTTGATGCCTTGAGAAAGTATAGAATGAAGCTAAACCTAACAAATTGTTCATTTAGTGTGAGGAAAGGAGAATATCTTTTATACTTAGTGACAAAGAAGGGAATTGAAGTTAACCTATAGAAGGTGAAATCATTATTAGAAACGAAACAGCATGTGAACATAAAGAGATGCATGTACTCATAGGTCAAATAACAGGGTTAAGTTGGTTTATCGTGAAATAGGCAGAAAAGGAATTCTCTTTCTTTCGAATTTTAAGGAAGGAGGCCAAACTTAAATGGACTGAGGAGACCCAAAAAATATCTGATAACTAAAGAGATTCCTTTTTGAGCTACCTCACTGTTGACTAAACTAATGGCAGGGAAAGATCTCGTTATGTATATTTCCATGGGTGAGGTTGCCATTAGTTTGGTTTTTCATAATTCAGATGTTACAAGGCTGCAACGTTTAATTTAGAGTTAGAGAAGGGTTCTCTAGCAGTTGTAACCATGGTGTGGAGGCTATGTCTGTACATTTAAGTCATTGGGTGAGAGTACAGACTAACCTTGAAATGGAGCAAACATTAGAAAACATGACCTCTTTGGGGCATTTGGTGAAGTAGGCGGTCGGGTTAAGTGAAGATGTCTATGAAGCAATAACAGCGATCAAGGCCCAAACCTTAGTGAATTTCAACAAAAAGTAAAAAGAGAATGGGGCTCAGAAGAGGATAAGTGGAGATGGTTGATGCATGTAGATAGTTCATCAATGATCAGCGGCTCAAGGCAGAAATTATTTTGAATACCCCTAAACATGATACGATTATGTTTGCGGTAAAATGTGGTTTCCATGCCTCCAATAATGGTTATAATATTAAGCTCTAATGTTGGAATTAAAGATGATGATTGATCTCAGAGTACAGATATCGTAGTATACTCAGATACACAGATGATCGCAAATTGGATGGGTGGTGAGTTTGAAATCCGAGAGGAGCAAATGAAGAAATATGTTGAGATGATCGAAAAGACTCGAAAATATTTATTAGCACTTGAGCTAAATTACATATGAGATTGGACAATGGACGAGTACACATATTAACTAAGACCGTATATGTGTTAGTAGATTGTAGATCAAAGTGATATGTCTGCCAAGTAGCAATTTAGAACGGGAAGTAATGTGTATTGAGAAAAATAGGATGATTAGTTAAACTAAGGGCATATTTAGCCAGTGATGATGTGAACAAATAGGTAGCAGCCAAGCATATTAAAAAAGCATTGCAGTTCTACCTGATTGATAGGGTTCTATACAAGCACTCGTATACATGACCTTACTTCCAATGTTTGACAAAAGGGGAAGGATATATCGTTCTACAATAAATTCATGAAGAGGATTGTGGTTACCATGCCAAAATATGAGCTATGACATTGAAGGCTCTAAGAGTAGGTTTCTTTTGGCCAAACATGAAGAAAGACACAGTGGAACTATTTCAACATTGTAGGAAATGTCAGGTTTATACACCCATTATATACATTTCCTGCTAAAGATATGATTGTAATGAGTTCTCCTTAACCCTTTGCTCAGTGAGGTGTAGATTTGGTTGGCTTCTTTCTGGAGGCTAATTGACAACGAGAAATGCCAATAGGGACAATAAAAAATGCTAATTGTAGTGGTGGATTTCTTTACGAAGTGGGTAGAAGCCATAACATTAGCTTCAACCGCCGAGTCCCAGATCTTAAGTTTCTTTATCTCCAATGTATGTTGTCGGTATAGTATACCAAGGGTGATCTATGAAAATGGAACCTAATTTAAATAAAAAAGGATATGAGCTTTGTGTGAAGAATCAAACATCATACAATGGTTCGCTTCGATAGCTCACCCCTAAGCAAATGTGGAGGTGGAAGTTACTAATCAAGATTTTTTGCAGAGATTAAAAACCATCTTGGATAAAATTGGAGGTGCATAGGTTGACGAAATGGGTTCGGTAATGTGGTCTTATAGTATTACAACTCAGTCCACCACGGGAGAATCACCCTTTAGTATAGTATATCAGATGGAGGTTGCTATCCCCGTAGAAATAGGGGTGGAGTCACATCGGGTCTTAAAATATAATGAGCATGAAAACATCTCTTTGATGAGGGAATCCTTGGATCCAATGGAAGAAAGGAGAGCCATGTCCACCTTAGGAGTTGACAAATAAACGAGGCAAGTACATGCAACTTATAAAAAGCAAGCAGTGGCGATTTCAAGTTGGCAACCTAATGTTTAGGCGAGCTGATGCCTTAACTAATACGAAGAAGCTAAAACCTAATTGGGAAGGTCCCTATAAAATCTTAATGGTTCTTTCACGTGGAAGCTTATGTTAGAAGACTGGTGATTTGAGCTTTTGTGTGTGCCTACTTTACAAATAATTGTCAGAAATTTAATATCTCGCCCGCAAGAGAACGGGATCGCGTGTAGGTTGGCAAGCTTAACTCGAGTCGTCTCTCAAGGATTGATGTTCGGAATTTTTAATATTTTTTTAATCACAATGTTTAACACGAGAACTTGTATAAATTTGGTTTTTGAAAATTATAACTACGAGATTATAAAGCAATAACTAACTATCTTGAACTAATTAAATTAAACTAATTAACCAACTATAATTAACTAGCATGGATTGAACTACGATTACGACTATCAAGCATATGGATTCTCAAGAACAAAAATAATTCTAAAATTCCCAAGCAATTGCATATCATAAACTAATTAATCAAGCATAAGCAATAAATGAACTAAGCATGAACAATCTCATCACCAAGCATGAACGAAGGTAAAACGCAGCAACTAATTAATTATTAAAAACGAAATCTAAGTTTCAAAGCTTCAACGATTCAATGGTTCAAACGATTCTAATTAACAAACGGAAAGCAATAAATACTTAAAAACATAAATTAACTAAGAATTAACCTAAGAGAAATAACTAAAGGTTAGAGAACTTATTAATGTCTAAAAAGTGCTGAACGATTGCTGTAATTTCGGACTATGGATGGTTGATCTTGGTCGAGAAAATTGGAACTTGAATGAACGTCTTCGTCTTGGTGCTTCGGATCTTGAATCTTCGACGTAGATCTTGAAAATATATTGGAGGGTGYTGAAAATAGGTTTCTTAACCCTAGATAGGTGTTTTGGGTCGTGGTTGTGTGTTTAATCCGAATTATGAAGGGTTTATATAGTTATTTCATGACTTGGCGCAAAAGAAACCCTAAAATCCGAATTCTGGGCCGTCGCGTTGACGGTGCGTAGACGGTGCGTCGACTGACGCGCGCTGGTGCTCGGCGTCGGTGCTGTCTGGGCGTGCGCATCGACTGGGCGGGTGCGTCGACATCGACGATTCAACAAGTTGCGTCGACGTTGCGTCGACATCGACGCTTCAGAAAGTTGCATCGACAGTGCGTCGACGCTGCGTCGACTGACGCGGATCATGGCTAGCGTCGACGGTCGCGTCAGTCGACGCGACTGCGCGTCTGCCTCCGTCTCTCTCTATCTTTTGCTACTCGTTTCACCGTAAAGCTTGTTCTTCTATTCTTGAACATCGAACTTCGCCTTTTACGTGCTAAACTCTTCCGGTTACTTAGCTGTAAAGTGAAAAATCACAAATAATCACTTATTTGCATCAATTATGATTAAAATACGGTAAAATAAGTCGGAACTATAAAAATACGGAATTAAGTTTAAATCATCCAACTTATACCAAAAACAAATAGCAAAAATAAACTAAAATACTAATAAAAATCAAGACAAACTCGTGCTAATCAACTACCCCACGCTTTATTGGTTTGTTCGGCCTCGAACAAACGATAGATTCAAAGTATAACAAGAAAGAAAATCATCTCAAGCAATGAGCCGTGCTATGCTACATACATAATTTTAAAAATATAGGTACAAATCACGTAACGTCAAACACTTGACCATTATTACATTATCGCTTCAAAAACAAAATCATGCTTCCTCACGAAGGATAATATATATATGTATACGCTCAAAGCACTCAAGTATTTTCTGCATGGGACGTGTATACACTCAAATCACACAATTACAAGCACAGAAAATAAGCACAGAAAATCAATCTCTTTTCAATCGCAAATTAAGTGTGCTGTCAAAACTAAGAATCGGAAAAGGTCTTCGCGGTTTGTAATGTAAGGCTCTTTGGACGGGTATGGAATATATAAGTCGTGTGGCTAAATAACCCCCCAACTAATCTAATCTCAAAGCAATATGCTTCACCTCGTACAAAAGAAAAACCTCACTTAACACTCATATCGTAGCCTTTAACATAGGCTATTCCTCAACTCGTAAACCGTAAAACCGACTTGAAGYTCAAACCACTTATTACAACTCAACTCCTTGCCTTTTAAGCATTAGGCTTCATAACAAAATAAACAATAAAACATAAGCCTTCATTAGCGCGTAGGCAATGACTATCATAATTCACCATCCTTCTTGTTTTCTTTTTCTTTTCTTTTTTATAATCCCCTCTAATTCTTTTTTATGGGGTCGTTCCTTTTTTTCTTTTTATTGAAGGATGGTGATCCTTTATTACAAAAATTCATAAATCCCTTGTAAAAACTCCAAAACACTAATAACCAATAAAAATTACCAACTCCTACCCCACACTTTTAATGGGTTCTAGGGGTCGACTCAAAAACACTCATGGCTATAGGCATGGATTATTTGGCTATGAGGGGCTCATTCGGAATTTATAGTGGCTAAAATATATGAATATGGCCGGAATAGGGTTTTATACATACCTTAACGTCATTTACAAAGTCAACTACACACAGCAATTTCAAAGAGATCTCAAATCAAAACTCATTCAAGCACATGGAATGATGATAATCACTCAGGCTACTTACAGGCTTTTTGCATGAAAAAGTTTGGAATTGACGCTGCTTTTAAGGTTTCGCGAAATCAATTGCGTCAAGTACCATTTTACAAATATATAATAATAATTTTGAAAATTCTTATGCACTTATGAACGCTCAAAAGACAAAAACCTCAAATCATACTTAGCTAACTTTGACAGGCAAGCCATACAAACACAATACAGCGCAAAAATAGTGATCAATCACATAAAATTTAGCACTACAAACCCACGAAAAATTTTAAATTTGCACAAATTTCAACTATAATTCACACTCAACCATCCCCCCCTTTAAAAATGTGGCAAACTCCTGATTGCCATAAATATAAAGAAAATAAAAGCAAGGGAGATAAGAAAACATCCCTGAAAACTCGATAGTTGAGTCTTTCCAAAATGTTTGTGCAATAATCCTTCGTCTTGAACTCCTGATTGGAATTGTCTTGAATTAAAATGATTGTAGTTAATTGTGTTACGCGCAAGTGCCCGGTGGCACATCGTGTGGAATTGAATCGGCCGGATTGCGTCTCATCAAAAGGTTGCCGGACTGCGGCTAAATTGGGTCGGATTGCGACCTCGATCGGTGGAGATGAAATCGTAAAATCGGATTTCCTGCACATTAACACACACATAAACGCACCACGACAATTGACAAAATAAAAACAAAAATAAACTAAAAAAAATCGAAATAAAAATTAAAGAAAAACTAACGCTTGGGTTGCCTCCCAAGAAGCGCAACATTTTATGTCGCATGCTCGACGCGTTTCAACGATCAATACTCGACTTGCGGTGGATCATCTAACTCCACCATGACACTCGCTTGAAACTCCTTCTCAAATGTTTCGTTGGGGTCCATAATCGCAAGGTCCTCTCCTATGTCACGAAAATCAATACCAAATAGCTCGGCTATCTCCTCCCCACTTAGAAAATCATCAGCGTCCTCGACTGCCATATCGTCCAAAACCGTTATGATCTTAAGCTCTCGGACGCATGCATCTACTGGGTCAACGAACGAACATTCTTCTTCTTCCATCAATGGTGCAGGGCAACTATTTATATCTTTCAAAGAAAAAGTAACCGTCTCTCCCAAAACTGACATGCTCATCCTCCCCTTATTCACATCAATCACCGCATGGGAGGTATACAAAAACGGACGGCCCAAAAGAATAGTATGCCCCTTGTCCTCACTCGACATCCCTCCAACATCCAGCACTACGAAGTCTACCGGAATTATTAACTCTCCTACTTTCACCAAAACATCTTCAACAATTCCCAATGGTTGACGAGTTGAACGATCCGCTAATTGGAGACGCATCCTTGTCGGCTTCAATGGTCCTAAATCAAATTGCTTATAACGGGAATGCGGCATCAAGTTAATTCCCGCACCAAGATCAAGCATTCTGCGCGCTTGTTGCCCATTCTCCAATGTAATATTGACACAAAAGCTTCCAGGATCCTTCTCCTTCGTAGGCAGTGGTTGCTTTCATAGCGCACTCACCTCCTTCGTTAGAGGAACGTACTGATTTGTCTCCGAACGCCTATGTCTTGTATCAAGCTCCTTGAAGAACCTCACATATACCGGCATCGTTTTGATCACATCCAAAAGAGGAAGGTTGATGTTGACGTTCTTCAGAAAGTTATAAAGTTCCATGAACTTCTTATTCTCCTTTGCCGGTTGTAGGCGACTTGGAAACGGAACTCTTTCATACTTCTTCTTAAGCTCTTCATCATTGTTTTTGCTCGTAAGCTTCCCCTTCAACGCTTCTGGTACGTAAGGATTTACAGTCTTATGTAGCTTGTCCATCGTCTTAGATTGACCTTCTTTTATCATCTCCTTTTCACCTTCGTCTTCTATCTCTACTCCATTATCAACAACTTTTCCACTTCGTAGGACCTTGATGGCGGAGGCTTGCTCTGTTTGACTCAGAAATTTGTCCTTTGCTTTTTCCAATTTTGCAATGGAAACCGCAAATTGTCCCATCGTCTTCTCCATTAACTTCATGCTTATAGAAATTTCTCGTACCGCATTCGTGAGGTCATTCACCTGCTTGGGTAAACTTTCCATATTTTTCATCTTGCTAGAAAGATCGTCTAGTCGTACGTTCACCTTCTCAAATCCATCTCGATTTCTGAGCATCTCGGCCACTTTATTTTGTTGCCAAACCAACGGTTGATCGTTCACTTGGGCCGAACTTGTCGTTTGCGCCTTGGTTGTTGGTGGTGGTGCTAAATATTTAGGGTCAGTTTTTTTGGGCATTGGCACATAGTTTGGACTCCCAGGACCATACTTCAAATTTGGATGATTGCGAATGCCATTAGTATAGGTAAACTTTTTTCTCGAATTATTGGATTGCAAGTTTTCGATGGCGTTTACCTCGACGTCCCCTTCATCCTCGAAAGTTAATTGACATGTATTTGTCCCATGTCCAAACACTCCACATATTCCACATGTTTTATGGGAAGGTTGCGATTGTTGCGATTATTGCTTCATCATCATGCTCGTCAACAACTCCACTTGCTTTGTAAGTTTATCGATCTTGTCCTCCTCCGCTCGCACAACTGAAACCTCATTCACTCTAAGTTTTCGAGGCCTTGAATTTGTTTGCCTCGACTTATCACTTATTGATTCGAAAAGATCTCGTGCTTCCTCCGCGGTTAAGCCCCCAAAATCTACTGCTCGTGTCTCCACTTGTTGCTGGAAACTTGGCAATAATCCTTCATAAAAGTAATTGTTGACCATTTCGTCATTGTTACCATGGTGTGGACATGCATTGAGAAGTTCCTTAAAACGATCCCACGCCTCGTGAAAAAATTCGCCATCCAATTGCTCGAAGTTGGAAATTTCCCTCCTCAACTTTGTTGTCGTTTGGGCCGAGTAAAATCGTTCCACAAATTTCTTGTAAACCATCTCCCAATTTGTTAGGGAGTTAGGTTGTAATTGATTGAACCATTGTTTCGCTTTATCCTTCAAGGTACTAGGGAAGTATCTCATTCTAAGCTGTCCTTCACTGAGTCCTCGATCTTGAATCCCAGACAATGCTATGTAGAATTCTCGAACAAACTCGAGCGGGTCTTCATTCGGCAAACCATAGAAAGAGGGTAATCTGTTCAAATCGTCGGTCCTCAAATTGTATTTTCTAGTCGCTTGGCCTAAAACTATTGCTGAGCTATATGGTCCAATGGTTGGGCATGCGAGGTCACCCTGTTTTCGTACGTTTTGATATCGAGGAGCACGTCGTCCTCCAAAATTCGCACGTTGTCCTCCAAAATCATCCCTATCTTCATAGTAATCATCTTCGTTAAACTCGTTCTCATCCTCATATTCATCGTCTAGTGCATCGTCGTCTTCACCATCATAGTTCTGCCATCCTCCTCGTCTATTTTGGAAACAATTCGGTATTCGCTCCCTATTTAAATTGTGTTGCTGGTTGTTTTGGGACTGGGGCCCGCCATTACCAACTTGGTTGCATAAGAACTCCTCGTTTGCATGAGCGTTGTATGCTTGAGCTTCCGCTCGATTCCTAAAGTGCTGTGGACGGTTGAATTGATTTCCTTGGATCACTGCTTGATGATTATCTTGGCCTTGGGTCCCCCCGTTGTTTCGATTGTTGAGGAACTGGTTCCCTTCTTGATTCTCTTCGTTATTGATCCTTTGGTTGTTTTCGTCGTCTTGCGCTTGATTAGGTTCAAGAATCGGTGGATCTCTTTGACGATTATCGTCTTGTGGGTCTCCAAAGTTTAGATCATCGGTGGGCGGCATCCCATATGGTTGGTGGCGAGGTGGGGTAAAGTTTTCGTTTCCATGCCCTCGACCACCATTCTTTCGTCCTCCTCCTCTTCCTCCTGGTCCTCGGCCTCCAATAGGGGTAGTGTTTGACATGTTGGCCGAAGTTGTATTACGATTAATTGCGTCGGGGGAATGAAAGAGTCTTCTCAGTCTCCCAACTCGTTCGATGTCGTCTATATATACAGCAAGTTTGTTTCTAAGACTTCGACGTCCTAGCATAAACAACAAACAACATCAACGCATCGAGTGGCAAACAAAGAACCTTTATATAAATAAACGGAAAAGCATAAAATAACACGAACAAACATTATCAAAACCTATTTCAGTCCCCGACAACGGCGCCAATTTTTGATTCGAGCTTTTGTGTGTGCCTACTTTTTAAATAATTGTCAGAAATTTAATAGCTCGCCCGCAAGAGAACGGGATCGCGTGTAGGTTGGCAAGCTTAACTCGAGTCGTCTCTCAAGGACTGATGTTCGGAATTTTTAATGTTTGTTTAATCGCAATGTTTAACACGAGAACTTGTATAAATTTGGTTTTTGAAAATTATAACTACGAGATTAAAAAGCAATAACTAACTATCTTGAACTAATTAAATTAAACCAATTAACCAACTATAATTAACTAGCATGGATTGAACTACGATTACGACTATCAAGCATATGGATTCTCAAGAACAAAATTAATTTTAAAATCCCCAAGCAATTGCATATCATAAACTAATTAACCAAGCATAAGCAATAAATGAACTAAGCATGAATAATCTCATCACCAAGCATGAACGAAGGCAAAACGCAGCAACTAATTAATATTAAAAATGGAATTCTAAAGTTCAAAGCTTCAGCGATTCAATGGTTCAAACGATTCTAATTATCAAACGGAAAGCAATAAATACTTAAAAATATAAATTAACTAAGAATTAATCTAAAAGAAATAACTAAAGTTTAGAGAACTTATTAATGTCTAAAAAGTGCTGAACGATTGCTGTAATTTTGGACTATGGATGGTTGATCTTGGTCGAGAAAATCGGAACTTGAACGAACGTCTTCGTCTTGGTGCTTCGGATCTTGAATCTTCGACGTAGATCTTGAAAATATATTGGAGGGTGTTGAAAATAGGTTTCTTAACCCTAGATAGGTGTTTTGGGTCGTGGTTGTGTGTTTAATCCGAATTATGAAGGGTTTATATAGTTATCTCATGTGGCGCACAAGAAACCCTAAAATCCGAATTCTGGGCCGTCGCGTCGACGGTGCATCGATTGACGCGCGCTGGTGCTCGGCGTCGGTGCTGCCTGGGCATGCGCATCGACTAGGTGCGTCGACATCGACGCTTCAACAAGTTGCGTCGACGTTTCATCGACATCGGTGCGTCGACATCGACGCTTCAGCAAGTTGCGTCGACTGACGCAGATCATGGCTAGCGTCGATGGTCGCGTCAGTCGACGCGACTGCGCGTCTGCCTCCGTCTCTCTCTATCTTTTGCTACTCGTTTCGCCGGAAAGCTTGTTCTTCTATTCTTGAACATCGAACTTCATCTTTTACGTGCTAAACTCTTCCGGTTACTTAGCTGTAAAGTGAAAAATCACAAATAATCACTTATTTGCATCAATTACGATTAAAATACGGTAAAATAAGTCGGAACTATAAAAATACGGAATTAAGCTTAAATCATCCAACTTATACCAAAAACAAATAGAAAAAATAAACTAAAATACTAATAAAAATCAAGACAAATTCGTGCTAATCAATTGGCAAGGCATACCCTTGTCGAGGCCATAACACACATATCATCTCAAGACGCATTACGCCTAAGCTCATGATTCGAAGCTTTATATTGCTTAATAATAGGATTTTTTTTATCATGTCATTATTACTCATCCTTAAACTAATTGAATGGACCAAAGCAACTGACTTGTTGAACTTCTTCCAAACCGGGTAAGGGGCTCCAACTTGATCAGTTTATGATTGTGCTGGATTGTGCTCCCCTCGTTAACAATTGGCTTGGTGGTGAGTCCAATATAGGCAGATCCATTGGCTTGCATAGCTTATGACTGGGCCAGGTGATCTTCCCTTAAGCAATTAATTTGTTGCACTCCTCTCAGTTTGATGATAATTGGAAATCGGGCAAGGGGCTCCAACTTGTGCAGCTTATAACTGAGATGGATGTGCTCCCCTCATTCTCATCTTATGGATGGGCTGGGTGATATTTCCCGTTATTCTTTTTCTGATTTCATAGTGATTCCAAAATACACAAGAGGCTTGAACTTTCATAGCTTATGAATGGGCTAGATGTGCTCCTCTTGTTTTCAAATGGCCTTGTAGTGAATCCAAGCCAATCGGAGTCCCGGCTTGCACAACTTATGATTGGGCCGAGCGAGACTCCTTAAATAACTGGTTCATTGCACTCCTTCAGGATGATGACAAACCGATCTAGGGTCTTCAGCTTGCGCAGTTTATGACTAGGCTGGATGTGCTCCCCTTGCTCTCAGCTTGCTTGGTGGTGAATCTAAGTTTGGTATGGTCTACGGCTTGCGCAGCTTACTTGACGAGCTTCCCCTAAGCAACTGATTTATTGCACTCCTTCGAGTTTTATGATAATTTTAATTTAAGACAGGGGATCTAACTTCCATAACTTATTACTGGGCTGGATGTGATATCCTCGTTTGCATCTTGCTTGGTGGCAAATCCAAGCTAGGCAGGGTTCCTAGCTTGCGCAGATTATGACTAGGTCAGGCAACCTTCTATTACACCATAGATTCACAACTTTTTTGTCAATCATGTTAGGAATCCAGGTAGGGAAAGATGACCTAGGCTTATGCTCTTAAATGAGATACCTTTTCGGTGGTTTATACCCTCCTGCACTTGGCATGTGCAATCTATGGGTGAAATATATGAATCAGTTCTCATTTTATGATTAAATTTTCAGGTGGCGAAAGATCGCGCTTACCCCAGTTTTGGTTTGATTCTTTTTATTTATGCATGATTGAGTATAACGTTTTATAGGATGAATTATGCAATAAGCTTAGAACTACATGTTTTGTGAAGAAGCCAAGATGTATTTAGAGCCCGGGATTGTGTTTGATCTATGGAGTTATCTTGTCTACAAACAAGAAGAGGTGAGTTTGTGAACAAAATAATCAAAAGGAACAACACTGTGCAAGAATTAAGTATGTTATTATTGAAAGGCACAATATTCGGAGATGAAATCTCCAAAAGCAAATACTTTGCCCAGTACATTCAAGATAAAGCAACGAAAAGTAGTAAAATACAAATACAATATCTATTTATGCTGATGGAGGAACTTTTGGGCCCGCATTGCTCCTACCAATCGCTAACTTTGGTGCAGTCGGCCAAACCTCGAGCATTGGCATGAGAGGGATATCTTTCACATCCATTAACTTGACATACTTCACAAGTTCGAGTAGCACCTCCTCTCACCAAGCGGCATCGGCGGGATATCCTTCTCATCCTTTAACTCAGCATCCTGCACAGCTTCCAGTAGCACCGCCTCCTACTAGGTGAATGAGACTGCCTTGTCTGGATTGCCCTTCAAGTTGGATGGATATGGAAGCCCTTCTAAGGCCTTTTTGGGGATCTATTCTCTGTCGTCGAAGTCCAAAGCTATTATTTGCACATTGGCTTTGGTCAAAGACTAATTGAAGTACTCGATGGCACCGGATAGCAAGCGATACAAGAAGTCTAGAGAGTGGTGGTACTTTCTAGTAGTTTCTGCCTATATGAGGTCAGGAAGTTGTTTTCATAGTTTTAGTGGTGTTGAAAATATTTCAACGGCTTCATGGCTTGGTTTTATCGGATTTCAATTCAATTGAGGAATCTATGTGTTTCAAGCTTTGAAAAATAAAAGAAAATAAAAATAAAGCAAATAAACTATCTAAACTAAGCTAAAAATTGAAAGTGCAAGTTGGTAGGATGCCTCGGTTGTATGCCCATAATAGAAATGCAAATCAATTAAGGAAATAA
Organism: Phtheirospermum japonicum; assembly: GCA_014905375.1. NCBI lineage: Eukaryota > Viridiplantae > Streptophyta > Magnoliopsida > Lamiales > Orobanchaceae > Phtheirospermum > Phtheirospermum japonicum. The sequence continues at coordinate 239,194 of BMAC01000522.1, read as the reverse complement.
GCAAGAACAAGCATTGTTTCACCAAGTACAAGCATGCATGCACAAGGTACAGCTATGCATAAAATCCTAAATAATGAAAATTACCAAAAAAGCATGAATGGATAAAGCAATGAAAATGGACGAGAAATTTGAAAACTTTATGAAAATTTACAAGCAACGAAGAGTAGATCTAAGATTAAACCTAAAACTATGCATGAAAATAAAAGTCAAAATAAAGCATAGGAAAAACTCAAAATCATGAAGATCCAAGACCCGATCTATGATCTAGATGTGTCACTCATGTAGATTCCATAACCAATTCATCTGTTTCATCATGAGTTCAAGGTGCTAAGGAAAAAGGCATAAAATGAAGAACAAAGCATGAAAATGAAGAACAAGCATAGAAATAAAGCATAAAACATGAAATTGAAAGGAAACTTACTTGAATTAAAGGAAAGAGTAGCAAGCTTGAATTAAATTACATCAAAAGTAACAATCCAAAGGAGTATTTGGATTCTTCTTACGCTTACAAACCCAAGACCAAGCATGAAAGTAAATCTAAATCTAGAAAAGAAATTATATCAAAACTTGAAATTGAATCTAAAACCTAAGAGAGAGAAATGAGATCTTAAAAACTAGAGAAAGGATTTTTTTTAATCCCAAACCCATGCTCGGCAGGCCTCGGCAGGAGCTTGCGGGCGTGGCCAGTAGGCGCTCGGCAGGTGTACACAGGTGTCCGGCAGGCCGCTGCGCGCAGTCCGATCGACTGGCTCGGCAGTCAATCGACTGCTTCGGGCAGATTCCAGCACTGGGCGGCCTCTCTGTCGAGCAGGTCTCGGCAGCATGGCCGCGCGAGACCTCGGCAGCTCTCGGCGGCTCCTCGGTAGCATGGCGCGCGGGGACTCGGTAGCTCTCGGCAGGCATGGTTGGATACTGGGTAACCCAGTGTCATATCACGTACCAAGTGTCAACCACATTTCTTCAAATCGAGCCCCGATTCCGCTAAAACTCCAATCGTAAGCCCATCCTCGACCATATCCAGACTAGAATACTTAAAATACCTAATTTAAATATAAAATTAAATAATTAAGATTAAAATAATCATATTAAGTAGAAAATCAACAAGAAACACGAAAAACAACAAAACGAGAAAACAAACGAAAAACCTAATAAAACTCGACTCAAAAATTACTAAAATCAACATAAAATCCTAATTAAAAATACGAGAAAAATACAACAATTACATGCAAAACAACTACCCCACACTTATCGGTTTGTTCGTCCTCGAACAACGAAAAGAATCGAGAGTGTACACGCAAATGAACATTGTGTAAAAAGAAAAATCCTTGTGCTTATCCTTATTAATAAGATGGAAATATCAACATAAACTCGCTATCGTCAAGCATTGCTCGTATTACTCTTTCTCAAATGCAAGCCAAATCGATGACTTCCTCACAAATGGAAATTTAAGGGTATTCGCTCAATTCGCTCAAGTGTATATAGGACGTGTATACGCTCGAATCGGACAATGCATGCACTCGTCAAGATTTCACAAATTGGACGCTCAAAATTGCTCATGCTACATGACTATATAGGAATCGAAAGAGGTCTTTATTATGGGTTGTAATGTTGGCTCTTTGGTAAGGTATGGAATATTTGGATATAGTGGCTAATACACGATCAAACGTGATCAATAACACACAAAATCCTAATTTCTAACACCCGAAGCTTATGATCGCTTCACCCTTCCCAAATCACCAAACCCTCAATCGAAACCCTTTCTTTTTTCACACTCTTTCCCGACTTTTATTTCACAACACTAAGAAGCTTTATGAATTTGCTTCTTTTTACTAAACTTAGCCTTTAAATTAGGCTTTACACTTGAACGCACGCTTTATCACTTTTCGTGATTTGTGTTGGAGAATTATTCTTTTTTATTTTTTTTGTATAAGCTTCTCAAAACCCATAACCCACAAGTTCCCTCACATTTCTCGTCAACTAACAACACACCCTCTCACCTCATAATTTGCGAAGATACAAGAGCTAAATCGAGCTCGGCTAACAAGAAACAGGACATAGGCTCAAGGGGGGCTCGTTTGGAATTTTTAAGTAGCTCATATATTTGGATATGGCCATAACAAGGGTGATATATGTGCCTCGAGGTCATTTTCAAATTCAATCATGTACGAGCAAAGTCAAACCTCCTTAACGCAATTTCCATAAAAATGCAAGCAAGCCGATAAGTCACACAAGGCTACTCACTAGTTTGCACTTGGGAGCAAGATCAAAAGAGATTTTAGAGATTTGCAATCTTTTCACGAGTAAAATGACGATTGTATATATATATATGCGGGTTTTGGACGAAGCACAAAAATTCAACTCCTCACACAAGAGGCTTAAAACATGAAAAAACTCGACAAGTAAACTATTCAAACTTCAAAATATGGGAATTATTCAACAATGTAATAAAGACACAAAAACGACACACAAGTGACTCAACAAACGACTCAACCATATAATAACGCAAATAGTAAGCGTGATTTCGCCAAGTAGTAAGTGACTCAAGGCTCGATTTAAGATTAACAAAACATGCTCGATTAAAACTCGGACCCTAAGCACCTACCCACCCCACACTTAAACCATGCATTACCCGCATTTTAATGAAAACCAAGTAAAAAGAGGGGGAATAGAAACTTCTTTAACCGAGAGAGTTTGAGTCGAGCTCGGTGGGGTCCACCTAGGCATCTAAGCAATCCAAATAAAAATCGAACGTGGCTAGTATCTCCCTGCTTCATAAACGCTACCTCTTTTATCAATAGTCCAATTGTCGACGTCGGAAAATAGAACCTAGAAAAGAAAATCACAAAAAATAAAAAACATAAGAAAATATGTACACTAATCTCAACAATATATATATATTTTTCTTGTTTTTCAATTTTTTCAAAAACTCAAAGTCCAAAAACATTTA
>BMAC01000522.1:212490-233193 GCA_014905375.1 Phtheirospermum japonicum | reverse complement strand
CGTGCCAAATCTCATTGTCGAGGCGCTCGATCTCCCCTTGGTTCCCTAACTCGGTAACTCCAATCTTCTTAGTCCTGACGAATTTTCAAGAGTACTTTTGGCCATTTCAGCCATCATCGTTCTCAATTCTTTCATATCGTCTCGAACTCCCTTCATTTCCTCCTGAACATGTGTGAGGCCGTCTCGGTTCCGAATAGTTTCGGCAACTTGGTTTTGTTGCCAGACTAAAAGTTGATCAGTCGACTGAACTGTAGTAGGTGTTTGCATGTGTGGTGGTCTCTGCCCCAAATGTTGTTGATTCGAATAGTGCTGGATGGCGTTGACGTCCCCTCGTTGTTCGTTGTTGAACGGGCACATATCGGCTAAATGTTCGGGGGATCTGCATTTAATGGTAGGACAATTGGCAACTGACATGGCATCATTGAAGAAGGAGAAAAATACTCTTCCAAGCCAAACGGAACAAGCCTCGGCTATTCATGTGCTGAGAAGCAGGAAAGAAGTGGATAACTGCATCGAGCTAGGAAAGGAGGAAGACAAGAAAGAGACCGAGACCCAACCTCCGTGAGCAGTGAAGAAAAAGAAACCGACGGCAACTGAAGAACCCATCGATTCCTTAAATTCGCCGCCCAAGAAGTTGACTATTTATGATCATGTTCCCTTCCCAAGTCACTTACGTCCGGCCAAGGGGAATAAAAAATTCATGGAGTTATACAATTTACTGAAGAATGTTAATATTAACCTCCCCTTGCTAGAGGTGATAAAGACAATGCCGGCGTTTTTGAAAATTTTCAAAGATCTAGCATCAAAGGAAAGGCGTTTGGCTACAAGTAAACATGTGGCTTTGATAAGAGATGTTGGTGATATATTTAAGAGGGATGGACAAACATCAAGAGGGATGCTCGATCTTGGCGCTAGCATAAAACTTATGCCCCACTCAATTTACAAGGAGTTTGGTCTAGGACCGCTGAAGCCAACCACGATGAAATTACAATTGGCGGATAGGACGATAAGGTTACCCTTGGGGATTGTGGAGGATGTCTTAGTAGAAGTAGACAAGCTAGTAGTTTCGGTCGATTTTGTCATTATGGACGTTGGTGACGTACAAAGCGAGAATCGAGAACACACCATTTTGTTAGGATGTCCGTTCATGTCTACAACGCGTACGGTGATCGATGTAAACGAGGGGAGGGTGACTATGTCCGTATTGGGCGAAACGGTGACATTTTCACTTCAAGATTTTCACAAGAATCCTGCATCGTTTGTTAAGAACGATTGTTCTACTATTGATTTAGTAGATTCTTGCGCGAATGAGCTCTTGAGCATCGGCACGATTGAAGAGTTTGATAATGTAGAGGCATTTGATGATGGATTGCCCATGAAGTTTGACGTGCCTAAAAACAAGCCAAAAGTGGAGTTGAGACCACAACGAGATCGTTCGAAATTTGAGCCAAGAGAAGAGACGAAGCCACCGAATAATCAACCCCTACAAGAATTTTAAACGTACGAAGAAAAAGGGCGAGGCTAATAGCAAGGATTGGACAACGAAGAAGAAGAAGTCGAATGAAGTTTTTAACGAGAAGTTCAAGGTTAGTCAACTAGTGCTGTATAATTCCGATCGTAAGTTTGATCCAACCAAGTTTGAAGTCGCATGGAGTGGACCATTTTTAATAAGGGAGATGGATGAGTATGGAGTCGCCACTCTATACGATGAAAGAGCAAAGACGGGATACCAAGTCCACAAACATCGACTTAAGCTTTATTTCAAGGATTATATGAAGAATCATGATCGTACCAAGAAGGAGTTCGTGGACCCACCATGAGCTAGAATTTGATCAAGTAATTACGTCGAGCATATGACGTTAAATGCTGCGCTTCTTGGGAGGCAACCCAAGCGTTAGTTAGTTTTTGTTTTACTTTATTTATTCTCTTTTATTTTTGTCTTTTTATATTGTGTCAATTGCCGTGGTACGTTTATGTGTGTGTTGATGTGCAGAAAATATGATAAATCGCTTATTCTGGACAACGGTTATATAGCGGAAGCTCGCTACTGCAAGGCCTCACCGCTAGTTCCACTCGAGGCGTTAACGATGACGATCAACCACTGAACCTACCGCTTACCGCAGCAATCATGGATTACGATGATTTCGTCGATCGAGGTCGCAATCCGACCCAATTTAGCCTCGGCCCGGCAACCTTTTGATGAGTTGCAACCACTGAACCTACCGCTTACCGCAGCAATCATGGATTACGATGATTTCGTTGATCGAGGTCGCAATCCGACCCAATTTAGCCGCGGCCCGGCAACCTTTTGATGAGCTGCAACCCAGCCATTTACGACGTTGGCCGCAATCCGGCCGTTTCAAATCCAAAAAGACGTGCCACCGGGCACTTGCGCATCACAATTGATCACAATAATGTCTTGTTTATTTTTTTTTTGTTTATTTTTAATAGGTTCGTTCGGGAAAATCTAGTCACGCGATCTAAGACGAAGGATAATTGCACATGCGTTTTTAGAGAGACTCGGCCATCGAATTTTCAGGGATGTTTTCTTATCTCCCATACTCTTATTTTCTTTAATATTTATGACAATCAGGAGATTGCCAAGTTTTTAGGGAGGGGGGTGGTTGAGTATGATTTATATTTAAAGTGCAATTTGATGTCTTTTGTTTTGAAATGCATATTTTTGATGTGATTGATCGCTATTTCTACGCTTACTTGTGTTTGTATGGCATGCCTATCATGTTGACTATGTATGATTATTTATTTTCGTCTTTGAGCGTGCATAAGTGCATAATTTTTAAAAATTATTATTATATATTGTAAAATGGTACTTGGACGTAATCAATTTCGCAAAACCTTAAAAGCAGTGTCAATTCAAAAATCTTCATGCAAAAAGCCAGCGAGTAGCCTGATTGTTTAGCATCATTGCATGTACGTGAATAAGTTTCAGTCTTGATATCTCTTTGAAACCGTTGTGTGTAGTCGACTTTGAAAATGACGTTAAGGCACATATAAAACCCTATTCCGGCCATATCCATATAATTTTAGCCACTATAAATTCCGAATRAGCCAATCATAGCCAAATAATCCATGCCTTTAGCCATGAGTGATTTTATTGAGTTGACCCCTACTAACCTATTAAAAGCGTGGGGTAGGAGTTCGCTATTTTTATTGGTTATTAGTGTCTTGGAAATTTTTATTAGGAATTTATTATTTTGTAAATAAGGACCACAATCTAAAAAAAAATAAATAAATAAAAGAAGAGAAAGAGAACCCATAAAAAAGAATAAAAGGGGGATGATAAGAAAAGAAAAAGATAGGATGGTGGATATGTTGATTAATTACCTACACGCTTATAAAGGCTTAAGTCTAATTGTTTATTTTATGAAGCCTAATGTTTAGAAGGCAAGAGTTGTGTAAGAAGCATGCTATAAGCTTCGATTGTGCTTAAGTGGTTTTTGAGCGTTCAGTCGGTTTACGAGTTTTGAGTTGAGGAATAGCCTATTTGAAGGCTACGTTATGAGTGTTTAGTGAGGTTTTTATTTTTGTACGAGGTGAAGCTATTGCTTCATGATTAGGTTAGGTTGAGTGAGTTATTGATCATGATTGATCATGAGTTAGCCACACGACTTATATATTCCATACCCGTCCAAAGAGCCTTACATTACAACCCGTAAAGACCTTTACCGATTCTTAAGTTTTGACAGCACACTTAATTTGCGATTGAGAAGAGATTGATTTTCGGTGCTTATTTATTGTGCATGTAATTGTATGATTTGAGTGTATACACGTCCCATGCAGAAAATACTTGAGTGCTTTTGAGCGTACTTATATATATTATCCTTAGTGAGGAAGCATGATTTTGTCTTTGAACGACGATGTAATAATGGTCAAGTGTTTGATGTTGCGTGACTTGTACCTATATTTTCAAAATTACGTATGTAGCATAGCACGACTCACTGCTTGAACTGATTTTCATTCTAGTCATACTTTGAAATCATCGTTTGTTCGAGGACGAACAAACCAATAAAGCGTGGGGTAGTTGATTAGAGTAGATTTGTCCTTATTTTTATTAGTATTTTAGTACGTTTTTCTATTTATTTTTGGTATAAGTTGGACGATTTAAGCATAATTCCGTATTTTTATAGTTCTGACTTATTTTACCGTATTTTAATCGTAATTGATGCAAATAGGTGATATTTTGTTGTTTTCACCTTACAGCTAAGTAACCGGAAGAGTTCAGCGCGTAATAGACGAAGTTCAATGTTCAAGAATAGGAGAACGAGCTTTCCGGTGAAACGAGTAGCAAAAGATAGAGAGAGACGGAGGCAGACGCGCAATCGCATCGACTAACGCGACCGTCGATGCTACGTCGACGCGAGCCATGATCCGCATCAGTCGACGCAGCGTCGACGCACTGTCGACGATACTTGCTGAAGCGTCGATGTCGACGCACCGATGTCGACGCACCGTCGACGCAACTTGCTGAAGCGTCGATGTCAACACACCCAGTCGACGCACCCGCCTTGTCGACGTGCACGCCAGGCAGCACCGACGCCGAGCACCTTCACGCGTCAGTCGACGCCCCATCGACGCGACGTCCCAGAATTCGGATTTTAGGGTTTCTTGTGCGCCAAGACTTGCAATATCTATATAAACCCTCATTATTTCGGATTTTAAAAAGAACACACGACCCCCTAGGGTGTTTTAGCTGATAATAAACATAATTCCACATCTCATAACGAGATTTGAAGATGGAGATCAAGGATCGAAGAACAACGCGTCCAAAACATCGAATTCGTGTTCGGGATTCAATCTTCGCCGAAGATGGATGTGAAACTCCGGAATAGCTGGAGATTTCTACTGCTTTTACTAGATTCAATAAGTACTCTAAACTCTTAGTTAGTTTCGTAATTAGTTTCATAGTTAATTTCTTAGTTATTTGCTTAGTTAATGCTAGAACTAGTACAATTAGCTTAATCGTTTAATGTTTGGATATTGGTTAATTTAGTTTATTTATGCGAGTTGATTTATGCTTAATTATTCGTTCTTGAATTCGTATGATGCGATTGCTTAAGGGTAGTTATTATATTTATGCTTTAGATTCGTTGCTATTGATTCTTAGTTCTTGAGTTCAAGTAGTTTAATTATTGCTCGTAGTTGATAATTTAGTTAGAATAATTAGTTTAAATAGATTTAGTTTAATTATTGCTTTAGTTATAATGATCAACCCAATATCTTTTAAAACCCCAATTGTACATGTATTTTATTTCGTAAATTGAGAAAAACATCCGAAAGACCGAACAATTGTTTCCTCGAGAGATACGACTCGAGTCAAACTCATCACCCTACAGTTACCTCGTACACTTGCGAGCAAACCGACGTGTTTTAAATTAATTTATTAAAAACGGGGTGCACAAAAGTTTGAGTCACTAACAACACACCCTCTCACCTCATAATTTGCGAAGATACAAGAGCTAAAATCGAGCTCGGCTAACAAGAAATGGGACATAGGCTCAAGGGGGGCTCGTTTGGAATCTTTAAGTAGCTTATATATTTGGATATGGCCGAAACAAGGGTGATATATGTGCCTCGAGGTTATTTTTAAATTCAATCATGTACGAGCAAAGTCAAACCTCCTCAACGCAATTTCCATAAAAATGCAAGCAAGCCGATAAGTCACACAAGGCTACTCACTAGTTTGCATTGAACTTGGGAGCAAAATCAAAAGAGATTTTAGAGCTTTGCAATCTTTTCACGAGTAAAATGACGATTGTATATATATATATATATATATATATATATATATGCGGGTTTTGGACGAAGCACAAAAATTCAACTCCTCACACAAGAGGCTTAAAACATGCAAAAACTCGACAAGTAAACTATTCAAACTTCAAAATATGGGGAATTATTCAACAATGTAATAAAGACACAAAAACGACACACAAGTGACTCAACAAACGACTCAACAATGACTCAACTAAATAATAGCGCAAATAGTAAGCGTCACTTCGCCAAGAATGCGTCACTTCACCAAGGCTCGATTTTAGATTAACAAAACATGCTCGATTTAAACCCGGACCCTAAGCACCTACCCACCCCACACTAAAACCATGCATTACCCGTATTTTAATGAAAACCAAGTAAAAGGAGGGGGAATAGAAACTTTCTTAACCGAGCGAGTTTGAGTCGAGCTCGGTGGGGTTCACCTAGGTATCTAAGCAATCCAAATAAAAATTGAACGTGGTAGTATCTCCCGGCTTCATAAACGCTACCTCTTTTATCAATCGTCCAATTGTCGACGTCGGAAAATAAAACCTAGAAAAGAAAATCACACAAAATCATAAACATAAGAAAATATGTACACTAATCTCAACAATATATATATATTTTTTTGTTTTTCAATTTTTTAAATGTTTTTGGACTTTTGAGTTTTTGAATGTTTTTGGATTTTTCAATAAAAGAAAGAAAGAAATGGAAAGAACTTGGGTTGCCTCCCAAGAAGCGCTTGTTTTACGTCACTAGCTTGACGTACTCCCTTTTTAATCAAGGTGGAAAGATAATGGGAGGGTCCACCAACACAATCTCCTCCTTGTCGGGAGGATCCACTCTTTGGAACATCCTTGGCGCATTGTATAGATCATATAAGATCCGCCAAAAAGTGAACGTTCCAAGCGGGCAACCGACGCTCGTCTCGGCTAGGTCTTCGGGTGGAATGGAAAGTGACCCGATGACTCATCCAAGAAACGATAGGAATAATGGCCGGCTAGCTTGTTCATCCTTTGATCAAAAAACGGGGGAGGAAAATGATCTCTCTTGGTAGCCGCTTTGAACTTCTTAAAATCGATCAATGTCCTCCAACCCATTGTTGACCTCGTGGCCAACAACCCTCCTTCTTTATCCTTAAGAGATAACAAGCCGCTCGTCTTGGGCACCAAGTCAGAGGGCTTCACCCACTCTCTTTTAGAAAAAACAAACATCAAGCCCTCCAATAACAACTTCCAATTCCCAATTTTCACTATCTCCATACGGGGGCTAACTCCCGGTTTCCAACCAATATCACTGTTAAATACATCAAGCCCTTTGACCATCCTCTCCTCCTCACCTCGGTTCGAATTTTCCAAGATGGTAATCGGTTTGTTCTCCTCTTCCTCTAAATAAGTATGCGTTAGCTCGAACAAATCACCGATACCTTCATGGTACTCTTTGATCTTAGCATCAAAAATTTCCACACCACGAAAATCTTCAAGCTTCTCGATGGAATCGACTCCCAACCCATCATCAACAAGCTCCACCCCAAGCGAATCTTCAAATTTTCCAATCCTATCCCCAATAACCCCCACCTCCCCCTCTAAAAAGTCATCGTTGCCCTCAACGACACAGCGAGAATCATCTCCACACAAAACGGGGTCAAATAGAGGCACAACTGGCTCATCAAGAAGAACAATGGGCTCATCCTCACAACATCCCTCAATATCGACGTTCGGGCCAACCTCCCCCTCATGGTACATATCCTCCATATAAGCTTGTTCGATCGACTCTTGGGCCACGTCCATACGTAAACAAACCTCGAAGGAGAAGCTTGATGGATAGAGTATAGGAGCATCGGGAATATTCTTTGCAAAATTGGGGAGGGTAGAATCGGGAAGAGTAAGAATACTCGTAATGGAAACCACCTCTACCTCGGACGGTGGTACAAGCTCATTATCAACCACCCCACACTTATTGAGGATCGTGACCACAAGAGGATGCGATGGTTGGCTTGGTAATAATTCGTCCTCATTAGTTTCAATTAGCACGACAATATCACTCTCCATTTGCGCAACTGTCGTGAGCATTTTGTCGGCAGTAGCGTCAAGAGCATCACACCCCGATTGAGGCCAACGTAGTGGTCAACAAATTCAATTCTTGCAAAATGAACAAGAGAGTCGGATCGAGGGGTGGAATAGGAGCATGCACCGGAATACCAAGGGCGGGAGGGGCATTTTGGTCATTGGAGCTCAAACCTCCGAAGTACGCATACGGATCGGGATCATGAGTGCTATTGGTGGCATCAAATGGGGCATAATCGAAATTGGAAGTGAGAGAACCATCATATAGGCCGGGATCCGGGCTCAGCATAGTCGAATAATTTTATGGAGCACCATAGCCATAAGAGCCGGAAGTTGGGGCATGCATGTTCGGATAGGAGTATGGAGCTTGCACGTTCGGATAGGGATTTGGAGCTCCATAACCACCCAAGGAACCATTCACGTCCGAGAAACTATCAAACCCGACATGGTTTGCACCATGCCCTCCCATGCCGGGTTGCCCATATCCATATCCACCATTGGCAACGTGGTTTGCACCATGCCCTCCCACATTGCCATACCCATGATACAACATCTCATTCTCAACATGGTTTGCACCATGACCTCCCATATTGGGAATGTATCCACCATAGTTATAAGCACCTTGCATACTAAACAAAAAACGTCAAAAACAAAAGAAAGCTAAAAACACAATGAAACTACAACCAAATCGAAAGCCTTAACCAAGCCGTGTCGCAATGGCGCCATTTTGTTTTCATAGTTTTAGTGGTGTTGAAAATATTTCAACGGGTTCATGGCTCGGTTTTATCGGATCTCAATTCGATTGAGGAATCTATGTGTTTCAAGCTTTGAAAAATAAAATAAAATGAAAATAAAGCAAATAAACTATCTAAACTAAGCCAAGAATTGAAACTGCAAGTTGGTAGGATGCCTCGGTCGTATGCCCATAATAGAAATGAAAATCAATTAAGGAAATAAGCAAGAACAAGCATTGTTTCACCAAGTACAAGCATGCATGCACACGGTACAACTATGCATAAAATCCTAAATAATGAAAATTACCAAAAATTGAAAGCATGAATGGATAAAGCAATGAAAATGGACAAGAAAGTTTAAAACTTTATGAAAAATAACAAGCAACGAAGAGTAGATCTAAGATTAAACCTAAAATTATGCATGAAAATAAAAGTCAAAATAAAGCATAGGAAAAAATCAAAATCGTGACGATCCAAGACCCGATCTATGATCTAGATGTTTCACTCATGTAGATTCCATAGCCAATTCATATGTTTCATCATGAATTCAAGGTGCTAAGGCAAAAGGCATAAAATGAAGAACAAAGCATGAAAATGAAGAACAAGCATAGAAATAAAGCATAAAACATGAAATTGAAAGGAAACTTACTTGAATTAAAGGAAAGAGTAGCAAGCTTGAATTAAATTGCATCAAAAGTAACATTCCAAAAGAGTATTTGGATTCTTCTTAGGCTCTCAAACCCAAGGCCAAGCATGAAAGTAAATCTAAATCTAGAAAAGAAATTACATCAAAGCTTGAAATTGAGTCTAAAACCTAAGAGAGAGAAATTAGATCTTAAAAACTAGAGAGAGGATCTTTTTTAATCCCAAACCCATGCTTGGGTTGGGAGAAAATGAGAGGTGTCTTACAAAATGAAAGAGACGTTCTATTTATACAAGTTAAATAGGGGTAAATGGGTCAATTATGCCATTTGAGCTTGGATTTCCATATATTGACCAATATTGACCCAAAATGGTCAAAACAGACCATTTGGATTGAGTTGGGATCGATTGGCTTGGAAAAATTGCAAGGTGGCTCGACATGGGCCGAGATGGCTCGGTGCTGGGCGGGCTGGCTCGGTCGTCCTCGGCAGGAGCTTGCGGGCGTGGCCGGCAGGCGCTCAGCAGGTGTACGCGCAGTCGATCGACTACTCTCGGCAGGATTCGGCGCTGAGGGCGGGCTCTCTGTCGAGCAGTTGGGCGCAACTGTCGCGCAGTCGATCGATAGGTCACTGCAGTCGATCGACAGCGCTCGGGAGTCGATCGACAGCTCTCGGCGCTGAGTCTCGACAGGCTCAGCAGCTCTCGGCCAGCGGTCGGCAGGACCGCTCGGCCAGCTGCCGGCAGGTCTCGGGAGCTGCCGACAGGTCTTGGTAGCATGGCAGCGGGACTCGACAGCTCTCGGCGGCTCTGGGCAGGCATGGTCGGACATTGGGTAACCCAGTGTCATATCACGTACCTAGTGTCAACCACATTTCTTCAATTCGAGCCCCGATTCTGCTAAAACTCCAATCGTAAGCCCATGCTCGACCATATCCAGACTAGAATACTTAAAAATACCTAATTTAAATATAAAATTAATTAATTAAGATTAAAATAATCATATTAAGTAGAAAATCAACAAGAAACACAAAAAATAACAAAACAAAACACGTTTACTTTGGCTTTCTCCTGCTTGGTTGCTATCGAAGAGGCCAACTCGACGTATGAAGGAAGAAGAAACACGTTTTCCAGTTCTTCACTATTGATTGAAGGCTTGTCAAGAAATGAGTTTGTTCTCGGGAGGTGAGGTATAAGATAACTTTCTCGAACCCTTCTGGCTATAACAATAGTAGAAGAATTCTATGTCGAGTTTCACTTTATGGAACCCGTAGAGGATGATGTAGCAGTTCATAAAGCGAGTGGAGTATGAAGGGAACTACTTAAGTGGCAGAAAATATATATTTCTAAGGGCAATGTGATTAGCGCATATTTGTCCTTAATTTTATTAGTATTTTAGTTCTTTTTTCTATTTTTTTTTTGGCATAAGTTGGATGATTTACGCCTAATTCCATATTTTTATATTTCCAGCTTATTTTACCGTATTTTGATCATAATTGATGAAAATTGGTGATTATTCGTTATTTTTCACCTTACAGCTAAGTAACCGGAAGAGTTCAGCGCGTAAATAGATGAAGCTCGATGTTCAAAAGTGGAGAACGAGCTTTCCGGTGAACGAGTAGCAGAAAGATCGAGAAAATGAGACGTACTCTCAGTTGCGTCGGTCGACGCGGATCCTGCTCACGACGGTCGACACTAAGTCGATGCCAAGCTGACAAAACTCTCTGAAGCATCGATACAAGAGTGTGTCTGTCAACGCCAAGTCGACGGAACTTGCTATTGCATCGACCCATGACAGTGTTAGTCGACGCCCCCGCCCAGTCGATGCGAGTGCACTGGCAGTCGCCAGAATGAAACACAAACCAAAAAAGAGATGATCAATCATTTCTGGATATCATAAGAAAAGAGGGCAGGCTGTGGGACCCATAATACCATGAACGATGTTAAAAACCTTTAGTCGATGTAAAATGGCCTGCCAAAGAGTAGTAGAACGTTGCTTGAACCAAAAGTAGCTTCACCAATGTGGGAAATAGGAATGAGATAAATAAGTAGGAAAAATGCACAACTACTTTATTGCTTTCTGAAATTAAGGCCGGCCTTAGCTCGACTTGTTATATAGTGCATTTTCTTCTATAAGCTTTCTCTCTCTAAAAATGTGAACCTTTAATTTTCTCTTGGAAATTCTATTTCTAGTTTTCTCAAAACCTTAATTAGACACATGTTGCCTAATTATTGGTCATTAATTTACTTTGGGAACAAGTAATCAAAGCCCTAACACTAATTGCACATTTTCCATTGCTCTTTAAATGTTATTGTCTTGTGTCATTACCGAGACATGCACTATCACCTAGCACTCATGTTTAGGTCGACTTGACCACATACCCACCACAATAAATGGAGCCAAATAGGTGAAACAACTTGGAAACCCACATGAGTCAGCCTTATGCATATGGACCAGCTCAACCGCATGCTTATGTTGTTATGATCATGACTTGACGCAGATTGATTGTGCCTTCGGGGAGGTCAGGCTTAATCTTGGTCGGCTCGGAGGCGTATGTTAGAAGATTTCAGTGTTTATAGCCAAGCAACTCGGTCAAGCTTGAATGCTCATTAGCTTGGCTATAATGTGGGCACTAACTCACTAAGTCGGCCTGATTGCTCGTCAGCTCGGCCCCATATGTTGGAAGATAGAGGTCATAGCCAAGAAATTCAAATGATCTTGAATTCTTATCCGCTCATCCTAAATCCTCATAAGCTTTGCCTGTATGCGAGCACTCACTTATTAGGGCTGCTTAAATGCTCGTCAGCTTATCTCTATTTGTTGGAAAGTTATAGTTGTATCTATGTTCAGCTCTGTCCTGATCGGCTCGCCCTTGGGTATAAAAGTCGGCTCGGCCAACGAGTGGTGGGCTAGTTGGTATGAAATTCCATAATGGTGCATCAATCAAAATGGCACGACAACATATATGATAGTAGGCACGGTAGTCAATAATGGCGTGCCAGTTAAGGTGGCACGGTAGTCTGAGGGTAGCTTGTCAAGTTATGTAAGACACCTATTTTGGTGTGTTATCCATAGCGTGGGGTCAACTCGACACGGATTGACCCGACTAGACGATGCTTGGCTTTTTAGTCGGGTCAGTTTGGCTTGATAGTTCATTTTTGGATGCTCAACCTACATGTGGACCTGTATTCATCCATGTGTCTATTATTTATCTACATGTTCTTCAAGGTTAGGTCGAATATCAACAGACCCTTGTGTGTGGAGTGAACTCGGAGTATGCCGACCTAAAAGACCATGCTTGTCATGTCGATATGTAAAGTCTCATTATCAATTAAAAAACTTTGATGTACCCTCTATGGTTTGTTTCTACTCATTGCGCATTTCATGGGGCGCACATCGTATGAGATGTAAAGTTACACGTTGTACAAAGGGAGCAGGTTTTGTTTCTATGTCATAAATAAAGCCTTGCGTCTCACTTTTTAATTTTACTTGTCTCCATTATCTTGTTTGCCATTTTTGAGAGAAAATGCAATATTGAATGATTTTTCAGCTTGTTGTGGTCGCTCGCCGCCCGGTACCCGCGGATTGATCACAACGGAAGCATCTTCTGCGTTTGTCGAACTTCCTTTTGTGGCCCGGACAGTAATAACTTATGTCCGTAATTAGCCCACACAACTTCAAGATTAACAGCAGTCCTTCAGGCCCGTTCCAGTAGCCACCCAGCCCGGATGCAGCGATAATCCAAAGCCCAGCCCGCCTATTTTCAGCTCGAACCCCTTTCACCGATCCTACAATTCGATTATACAAGGAAATTATTTGCTATACTTAATCAATTAACAAGAAACAAATGAAAAATATGGAATTTGAAAACCCCCTTTGCCAAATGGGAAGCGGTCGTCGCCGTTTATCATTTTTCTTGCAAAACTAATACAAGAAACCTCGAGGATACTCCAGCTCAGGATCCTGGTCCTAATTCGCAGCAAACCGGTGACACGAAGATGCCGTCGGGGCAAAGGGCAAGCTTTTCGCCATGCCTGGGCCCATTTGCCTCTGAGATCCTCCGCAGTTCACCACCGGCAACAAGGTCAGAGGCTCACAAAGAACAAGGGAAATCAAATCTAATAACTTAGAGAGTCCAAGAACATCATAGTAAGTGTAAAGGAGAAGGTCGCTATCTCTCGTCACAAAGAGAGATCGACCGATTTAAACCCGGGGGCATGCGTAGGGTTAGGGGAAAAGCTTACTAGAAAAGAGGCTTGGTCAAAATGCCAAAGGGGAAATAACGACGGATCAACAGGGAAAACGGTCTAGGTTAATAAACCTAATCTGAGCGGGTAATGGGTCGGTAGCGGGTGGGACTGACTTCTTCGGACGGTCGGGTTGCTGGGCTTTTTTGTTGTGGGCCTGGAAGTAATATGGGTGGCCCTTCTTTATTAGTCATTTGGGCCAACACCACATTCTCCACCTTGACATAATATCTACGTGTCGTTCCCGATTTGCTGCTAGGAACCAAAACAGGATTCTCATCATCGTCGTCCCGGTACCTGCACACACAAAAAATCTCAACAGGAAAGTTAGTACAAATATCAAGAAAAAAATAAAATAAATTGCGTATTTAACAAATACGCCTTACCTCCCACTTACCGTCACGGCCTAATCGGCCGTGTCGAGGTTCAAAATGTTCAAACACATTCGTAATTTGCTTACGGGCAAACACTTGGTGTTCATATCGGCAGGATTATACTCAGACCGAATTTTATCAAGATCGATAACACGTTCAGCAACAATGTCCCGGATAAAATGTAAACGCACATTTAAATGCTTAGTACGATCATGAAAAATAGGATTTTTTCACAATTTGAATCGCAGCTTGATTGTCAAAAATAACACAACATGACCATCTAAAACTCCAATTTCAGACAATAGACCCTTTAACCAAATAGCCTCTTTAAAAGACTTAGTTATTTCAACATATTTGGCTTCAGTAGTAGACAAAGTAACAATAGGCTGTAACTGAGACTTCTAACTAATACAAGAGCCACACAAAGTAAAAACATATGAAGTTGTGGGTTTCCGACTATCTCTATCATTAGCATAACATAACATTTAAGCAAAACACCATCAGCCGACTTACAAAAACTCAACCCATAACTCACAGAGAATTTCAAATAACGCAACAGCCATTTCAAAGCCTCCCAATGGAGTCTACCAGGATTAGACATGTATCTACTCAAGCAACTAACAACATAACCAATATCAGGCCTAGTACTAACCATGAGATACATCACAGAACCAATAACATTTGAATATGGCAATTTTTTCATAGCATCGATTTCAGTTTCAGTCTTGGGGGACTGATACTTACTTAGCACAATATTTGGAGTAAGCGGAACCTCAGTAGGATCCGCATCCGTCATAGAAAACTTACTCAGAATCTTTTCAACATAGGAAATCTGGTTTAAGAAAATCGAATAATTTTTCCTATCTCTAACAATGTTCATTCCTAAAATACGTTTAGCATCTCCAAGTATTTTCATATCAAACATATCACATATACACTTTTGAACATGCTCAACAGACTTGATGCAAGGACTCACAAGTAACATATCATCAACATAAATGAGCAAGAAAATAGGAACATTGGCAGATTCTTTAAAGTACAAGCAATGATCATACGAGCTATGTTTAAAATCTAAAGAAAGCATACAAGCATCAAACTTTTTGTTCCACTGTCTAGGAGATTGCTTCAAACCATACACCGATTTTTTAAGCAAGCAAACAAAGTCAGGATTCGATTTATCAATAAAACCTTCCGGTTGCTTCATAAAAATTCTCTCATATAATTCACCATGCAAGAAAGCAGTTTAACATCCATTTGTTTCAACTCCCAATCAAAATGAGCAACTAATGCAAGCATAATACGCACAGTGGTGAATTTAACAACCGGAGCAAAAATGTCCGTATAACCTACCCCCTCTTTTTGAGTAAACCCCTTAGAAATAAGTCTAGCCTTAAATCTAACCCCCTCATTCTCATGCTTGACCTTAAACAACCACTTGCAATCAATGACATGACAATCACCAGGTTTAGGCACAAGGATCCACATTTGGTTAACATGCAAAGAGTTCATTACATCATTCATAGCATTTAACCATGCATGAGAATTATCAGACTTCAAGGCTTCATGATACGTTTTTGGTTCACTACTATCAATAGAATCAAACACACTAAAAGCATACGACGTCAGATGATAATCACGTAAAAGCACAGATTTGGAACGAGTTCTTTTCTCCATATCTCTAGCAAGTTGATAATCATCTAACACATGCGTATCATGCATATTCTCAACATTTCCATCATGCACATCAGGTGTTTGAACATTTTTGGTAGGTAAATCATCAATAACATCAACATGCATATTTTTTAACAGGCATATCATGCGAATCATCAAAGTTACTAACATGCATAGGCTCCACCTCTCTTGGGGTCGGGACAGGTTCATTAACAACAGATACAAAAGCATATAAACATGGAAATTCAAACTCGTTAAAAATCACATCACGGCTAATAATCACTTTAAAACCCGGTTCGCTTCAAAGACACAACCTATAACCCTTAACCCCCGCCAGATAACCCAAGAAAACACATTTCACAGAATGAGGTTCAAGATTATCAATTTTTTGATCAACAAACGCAACACAACCAAAAATACGCAAGTTAGAATAATCAATCTCTTTTCCACACCAAAAAGACTCATGACATCTACTATTCAAAGGCATGGAGGGGGGCCTATTAACCAAATATGCATCCGTTAATAAGGCCTCGCCCCAAAACTTTCTTGAAAGACCAGAAGTAAAAAACATACATATAACTCTTTCGAGTAGTGTACGGTTCATTCATTCTGCAACCCCATTTTGCTGCGGGGTATACGAAACTGTATGATGCCTTTGAATGCCAGACTCGGCACAAAATTTGTCAAAAACATTATTACAAAACTCAAGTCCGTTATCAGTTCTAAGAAATTTGATCCGTTTTCCAGTTTGATTTCCAATCAAGATTTTCCAAGTTTTAAACTTTTCGAAAACATTGGACTTATTTTTCAAAAGAAACATAAAGAATTTTATTGAAAAATTATCAATCACATAAAGAAAATATCGATTACCACCTTGTGTGGGATATTAGCCGGACCCCACACATCAGCATGCACATACTCAAGAATATCACGACTGGTAGAAATTTTCGGGGAAGGGGAAATAGGGAACTGAACACGTTGTTGTTTGCCAAACACACAAGTATCATAGAAAGGCACATCAGAAACTTTATCTTTACCAAAACACCCACGTTTATGAAAAATTTCTAAACCCTTACTACTCATGTGTCCAAGACGTTTATGCCATAAATAAGTATGATCAACAAGCACAGAATTCACATATTTTGGCATAGATTCACAATCAACAGTGCAAACATATAAATTTTTGCCGCTTTTTAGCTTTGAAAACAACAGAAGAACCCTTCATGATTTTCATAACACCATTACCCCACCTACCTTCTAACCCATCATCCTCAAGTGCAACACAAGATATTAGGTTATGACATAAATCAGGCACATGACGCACATTCTTAAGCGTTAAATCATAACGAGAATCAAACTGTAAGCAAACATCACCCAAACCAACAACATTGCATACTTTCTCATTTGCCATAGAAACATGCACATGCTCAACTTCTTTGTAATTTGAAAATAGATGTTTATGAGGAGACATATGAAACATGTTTGCAGAATCAACAAGCCACTCATTATCACATAGATTAGAACGCACAGAGTTCACATTATCATGCATTTCATCAGACTCAATAACCATATAAACATCACCCATATTCTCATTACCAGACACCATATTCGCATGATCGGATTGTTGTTTGTTTTTCTTGGGACATTCTTTAATATAGTGATTAGGATCACCACAGTTATAACACTTACGACCACTTGGATGAGATTTAGACCTACTCTTGCCTTTGCCCTTGTTAAGAAAAACTTTGGTATTTTGAAAATTTTGGTTATTTTGATTAGTGGAGGTTTGAGGGTCTTGAAAATGGTTTCTCGACCTACCTCTAATAAAATTAACCTCACCATGACTATTAATTCCCTTGTTTGCTTTTAAATCCAACTCTTTACTTTTTAAACCATTTATTACCGTATCGAGACTTACCTAATCTCTTCCATATTTAAATAGCTGATTTTACATCGTTATAAGAATCAGGAATATCATTTAAAAGCACAATAGGGGAATAATCGCCAATATGTTTGTCACCAGTTTGTTTTATGTCTGTTTCGCCCAAAAATATGATACTACCTGAAAACTGATGTGCCTTCCCGACCTGCACACAAACACACGTTAGAAAGGACCATCAGTATTTTTCCGGTGGAAACCTCTCCGATGCTTAAGTCAGAAAGCGTATGAGGTGTTTTCCAGGAAACAAAGAAGGAATGCACAAAAGAATGACATACCTTTCTCAGCCTAGGGGCTAAGATATTTATAGTTTTCCTAGTGGGAACCCCTTTCCGGGATCTCGGAAACAAAGGCCATGAATCATGGGCCGTTTAAGCAACAAACTCTGATAAGTGGTCCCACTTTGTTCTTTTCTGGGTAAACAGGAAACTAGGTCTGGCTTAGGCCTGCTCTTCCTCTACTGTTCCATGTTACTTCTCAGGTCTGGGTATCTGCCCAGACCTGCTCTTGCTTCTCGAGGACTCTGTTTCGGAGAACTTTCCAACTCAGTACGATTCCTGAGCTACAATAATCTTTCATTGAGAAAGGTAAGGTCAGATCTTCTCAATGAACAAATCAGCCCGGCTTTTCTATCCTTGCTTATTTTTAATCAGATCTACCCCAATCCTGGTCTGGCTATTTATGCCACATCAACTCCTCCCTCCGAAATAGTTGGGGTAGAGCTGTAAAATTTCCAGAGCTTTCCAAGGGAAACGTGGTCCCGTCCTTTATTGCTTCTCGTACCAGTGTGAATCCCAAGAAATCCGCCTGGCGATCAGGCCTAATCATTGGCGTTAGTGGTGTCGGTCCATATTCCCAGACGTTTACCATTTCCTCATGCCTCTCTAAGTACTGAAAATTCAGCGGCGCATGACCTACTCTAGGACAATTGATGCTCTAACTCACCACCTCGAGTACTATTCACCTGTCTGCATTAAATGCGGCGATCCCATCAAATCCCTCTTTTCTTGATTCTTTTTTTTTTGAATTTATCCACTTGCCTCTTATTCCCCAAGGCTATCTTTTCTCTTCCACTTTTCAAATTTTACTTTCACAAAATTCTTGAGTTTCCCTCTTTTCTCTCTAATTTTCCGGCGAATTCTTCGACTCAGTTTCTCCTCGTACAGCTTCTCCAATCACTTTGTAGACCAGGTACTTTCTTTATTTCCTTATACAATCTTTAATTAGGTCAGCCTCTTCTTCTCACTCTGGTTCTACTGCGGAGGATTCGTTGGCGATTCCGGCGAATTCTACCTCCACTGTAAATATATCGTTTTCAGAGTCGCCTCCGGCGACTCTTCTGAAGGAGCCTCCGCTAGCCCCTCCCTGTCTCCCTCATGAAAATATAACTTTCATAGTGAGCACCCAGAACCTTAGGAATATACGTGCCACCTTCAATATCTCCGATAATGTTATTTTCACCAGTCTGGCGCCGGATGAGAGGGCTTCGTCGCCTCCCACCCGTCACCTGGACTTTTTTGTGGATCAATTCCACGCCGGCCTGAGTCTACCTTTGCATCCTTTCATTTTAGCCGTTTCCATGATGTACCAAATTCCGGTGTATCAATTTTTGCCCAATGCTTTCCAGGTTATGGTCGGCTTCCACCTAGCGGCTCAATATTCTGGGATTACTCCCAAAGCTCAACTTTTCTACTCCCTATTTTTGGCCAAGAGTTCTTCGGGATTCTTCTATCTTTCGTCCATATCAGACGTTCACTTCTTGACTGGACTTTCCTCTTCTCACAAGGCCTGGAAGAAGAAGTTCTATTTCGTCCAATGCTCTGGAGATTGGGGCTTCTCCACTGCTCCTATCAGTATCCTGCCCCCACAAGTACATTTATCTCCTGGTGACAGGACGCCACATCTGGCCAAGAAAATCACTACCCTTAACGGGAAGCCTTTCAACCTAACCACAGTCCTCAAACCCGACCTTTTAAAATTTTTTAACACGCAACAGGGGAACGGGCCTTTTCCCCCTCACATCGGTATATTCCTGAACTGCCTGTTCATCCCTTCTAATTGTGGCTATTTATTATTTATAATCTCATTTTCTATTTCAGTAAAAATGATGCAAGCGCGCATGGACGCCAAGAAGAAAAAAGCTGCGGGTGGAGGCCCAAGGAGCCCCTTAAGTGAAACTGCCAGAGCTTCTACTTCTCCTCCTCAAGAAGTGGTACCCCAGGGACGGTGAGGAAGAATCCAGAGCTGATAAGGAGTGTCTCACCCGAGTTTGCGGCTCAGGTCTCTGCAGACCTGCTTCTGGTGGACTCCGAGGATGAGCCCCAGTTACAAGCTCGGAAACGGAGGCGGTGTGAAACTCGGGCCATCCCTGAGGCGGTTCCGCAAGTTCCCCCTTATCCTAATCAAGCTCCTTTCAATCGGTCCGTTTTGAACTGTCCTGGGGAGGTAGCGAGACAATTCATGATGGGGCTAGCTCCCACAGGCGATCGCCGCATCGTGGATAAGATGTCTGATCCTGAGCTGCTTGAGTTCTACTGTACAGCGGAGGCGTAAGTAAGGATTTCTTTACTTGTTATATCCTTAGTTTCTTCAGGTTCCTTACTTATCCTTTTCTCTTTTCAGGCCGTGGTGGGAAGGGCATCTTTACTGGCTCGGGCCCGGGGATCCTTATTGCAGGTTGATCTGAAGAAAGAGAATGAAACCCTAAAAGAGCAGAGGCAAGAGTTATCCTCCAGATTCCAGGATGCCCAAGTCAAGTTGCAGGCCTCTGAAGTGGAGATGGAGCTGTTGAAGGCAGAGTTGGAGTCAGCGCGACTGGAGCTTCGTGAAGCGGAGGTAGAGCTGTTGAAGTCAGAGCTAGAGTCAGCACGACTGGAGCTTCGTGAAGCCAAGGAGTCAAAGGGCAGACAGCGTGCTCAGGCCATTCTCCGGGAACAAGAGCTCAGAGACAAGTATCAGTGAGCTCGGGTTGAAGGAGAGGTGGACGGAGAGAGCAGAGGTCGTACTGAGGGGCGGGCAGAAGGCTGACTTGAATTCCTCAACTCCGAGGAAGGGCTACGCCTGATCCAGCTGACCCGAGAGACCACCCGTCGAGCCTTCCTTGGATCGATCGAGCTGTACGGCATCCTAGTCCCCGAGGCTGAGGTGTACTACCACTTGGGTCTGGATGCTCAGGCCAAGTGGTTAAGTGAAAATCCTTCCATTCCCTTCGATTGCTCTGTTCCTCTTGAAACCCCTCCCAAGCCAATGAGCTTCAGTCACGT
>BMAC01000522.1:119711-211915 GCA_014905375.1 Phtheirospermum japonicum | reverse complement strand
CTTGATATCGTGAAGAGAAAGAACATATCTCTGGTCGTTGAAAATTTCAAGCTTTCCGACCGATTAACCATGCTCAAAGAAAAGATTGGTTACCTCTACCGCCTTCTGGAGAGGAAAAGACAGAAGAAACGCCATTACAAACGGGAATGGGCCGAGCTGCGCTAGCTGAACCGTCAATTGCAGGAGGAGAAAGCCGATTTGACAGAGTCGGTGAGCCGTTTGACTATCGCCGACGGCGAGGCTCATGCTCTATCAGGGCGGGCTGACAAATATCATCAGCGTCTTCATGAGACAGAACGTGAGCTTTGGCGTGTTCGCCGAGCTCTGGCCTTAGATCGAAGGGCTCCTCACGGATGAACACTTGTATTCGTCTCTTTTTATTTCCTGTATTCTGTAATCAAAATCGCCAACCTTCATAGTTGAAGGTGTGCGTAGTCTGTCTTTTGTATTTTCCAGAACTTAATGAATGAAATGTCTTCATAATATGTTAGTTGGAATTTCTCCTCGAAGAGTCATGAAAAGTAAGGTTTTCTAATGGCAACCAATCCTGGTGTCTTGCCTATGCAATTTTTATCTGCCAGAATATCATGATAAATATAAGGGCTTAAAAAATTTTAATCGATTCATTTTTGTTCAAACATGCGAATTGTGTTTTTTCAAGCGTTAGCCAATCCAAGTTTTTGAGACTTACCCTCTAAGGCCTCCACCTTTAGTCAGGTCTTGCTTGGGGCTGATCAACCAAGGCAAGCGTTTCGTGGGCTTCAGGCCATTGATCAGGTCAGGCATTAATGAAGGTCTGCATACTTAGGCAGCTTGGCGTAACCTGTTTAAACAAGTAAGAATATTTCATGGGCAGGCACCCTAAGTCCATCCTGATGTTTTTGGCAACCAGGTCAGGAAATTGGGGCATCCGCCTTTAGCCAATCCTGGCTTAAACTGACAATCAGGTCAGGAAATTGGGGCATCATCCGTTAGCCAATCCTGGCTTAAACTGACAATCAGGTCAGGAAATTGGGGCATCCTCCCTTAGCCAATCCTGGCTTAAATTGACAATCAGGTCAGGAAATCGGGGCATCCGCCCTTAGCCAATCCTGGCTTAACCTGACAATCAGGTCAGGAAATTGGGGCATCCTCCCTTAGCCAATCCTGGCTTAAATTGACAATCAGGTCAGGAAATTGGGGCATCCGCCCTTAGCCAATCCTGGCTTACACTGACAATCAGGTCAGGAAATCGGGGCATCCGCCCAGCCAATCCTGGCTTAAACTGACAATCAGGTCAGGAAATCGGGGCATCCGCCCTTAGCTAATCCTGGCTTAAACTGACAATCAGGTCAGGAAATCGGAGCATCCGCCCTTAGTCAATCCTGGCTTAAACTGACAATCAGGTTAGGAAATCAGGGCATCCGCCCTTAGCCAATCGTGGTTTAAACTGACAATCAGGTCAAAAAATTGGGTCATTCGCCCTTAGCCAATCCTGGCTTAATGAAGATGCTTTTAAATTGTGGAAAAACGTGAATAGAACTGCATTATCATTTAATAAAACATTTATAAGTTTACATTTATACATAAAATTTCTGTAAGTTTGCAATGTTCCATGTACGGGGAACTTCAGCTCCATCCAGCTCTTCCAGCTTATAAGCGCCACCCGCTAAGACTTGGGTGACTCGAATTGGTCCCTGCCACGCGGTATCCATCTTTCCTTTTGTTTTTCCCAAATCAGCTTGTTTTGAAACCAGATCTCCAACCTGGAAATGCCTCTTGATCACGGACTTATCGTACGTTGCTTTTATTCTTCCCTTGATGTGCGCCATTCTGACAGCAGCTCTGTCCCTTTTCTCCTCCACCAAGTCCAGAGCATCCCTAATTAACAGCTCATTCTGACGAAGTTCTGGACTCGGTGAGTTTCCATACTAATCTCGGCGGGGACCACAGCATCCATACCATAAGCTAGGCTAAATGGCATTTCCCCTGTGCTCTCTTTAGGATTAGTTCTGTACGCCCATAGGGTTGAACTGAGCTCGTCGAACCATCTACCTCCGGCCTTCTCCAGACGTGTCTTAATCCCCTGTACCAGTATGCGGTTGGTCACTTCGACTTGACCGTTGGCCTGAGGATGGTAGACAGACGTGAAATGCTGATCAATTTTCATTTTCGCACACCAGGTTTTGATTCTGGCACCCATGAACTGGGTGCCATTATCCAAGACCAGGATTCGAGGAATGCCAAATCTGCACACAATGTTTTTCCATAAAAACTTCATCACTGCATCATCTGTGATCTTTGCCAAAGCCTCGGCCTCCACCCATTTACTAAAATAATCAATGGCCACTATTAAGAACTTCTTTTGGGCACGTGCCATGGGGATAGGACAAACCAAGCCGGTTCCCCATTTGTCCAAAGAACAGGGAGAGTTCATCATCATGAGCTCTTCCGCGGGCTTGTGTATCAAGGAAGAATTTTTCTGACACTTTTCGCAAGTACGCACAAAGTCTTCCGCCTCTTTTCTCAGTTGTGGCCAGAAATATCCTGCACGCAAGATTTTGCTGGAGAGGGCTCTTGCACCCATATGGTTGCCACAACATCCCTCGTGGACTTCCCTGAAAACATGAGTTCCTTCTTCTCGGCTTAGACAATGTAAGAGGGGTTGTCCAAACCCTCTCTGGTACAGCTCTCCCTTAATCAAACAAAATCTTGCAGCCCTTGTTTTTACTTTGACTGCTTCTTTCCTTTCTCCCGGCAATTCTCCCTTCTCCAGATACGATTTTATAGGGACGCGCCAGTCATTCTTGTCAACTACCGAGCACACCTGCTCTGTCAAAATATCTTTATCTGCCATCAACAAAGTGATTGTTCTTTCTTGGCAATCCACAGCTGAGCTTGTAATCTTTGCTAGATAATCCGCTCTTCCATTTTCTTCTCTGGGGATTTGAAGGATCGTCAGAGCTTTCATATCCTTAGCGAGCTCCTTAAACCGAGCTAAATACTTTTGCATATGCTTTTCTCTTGTCTCAAAATCGCCGTTGATTTGTTTGCAGACCAACCGTGAATCTACCCTGGCACAGACCTGCTCTGCCCCCAGATCTCTTGCCATCTGAACTCCTCTCAGGAGGGTCTCATACTCAGCTGCAATATTAGACATGGCATAATTCAAGCGTATAGCATACTCAGTAGTTGTACCTGTTGGGTCGATTAATACTATCCCTGCCCCGGAGCCTTGATTCCCTACTGACCCATCTATGAAAATTGTCCACTCCTGTTTGTCATCTGGGGGTTAGTCAATTCTTGCATGAAATCAACCAAGGCATGCGCCTTAATGGCCGTCCTGGCCTCGAACGCGACATCAAACTCGCTGAGCTCTATTATCCATTTGACCAGCCTCCCCGACGCCTCTGGCTTGTCCATTATGGCTTTCAACGGCAAGTTAGTCCTCACTATTATGCTATGCAAAAGAAAGTATGGGCGTAGCTTGCGAGCTATTCCAACCAGCGCAAGCATCGCTCGTTCTACTTCCACGTATTTCACCTCTGCCTCATGCAAGACCTTGCTCCAGAAATAGACTGGTCTCTGCACCTTGCCCTCTTCTCTCAGTAGGACAGAGCTGACTGCCTGTTGCCCTACGGATAAGTATAGGATTAAAGGCTCACCTTGGACATGCTTTGTGAGCAAGGCCATACTAGCTAGGTGCTCTTTCAATAGTCTGAACGCATCTTCACATTCATCATTCCATTGAAACTTGACCTTCTTACGTAAGGCTTAAAAAAATGGCAAGCTCTTCTCAGCCGAGCGTGAAACTGACCGACTCAAAGCATTAATTCGACCTACCAAGCACTGCATCTCTTTGACATTTCTCGGAGCTTGCATATCCATTTTGGCTCTAACCTTCTCCGGATTAGCCTCAATACCCTTCTCCATTACCATGTAACCTAGGAACTTGCCGGCTCTAACCTCGAATGTGCACTTCTTGGGATTAAGTTTCATTTTGTACCTTCTCAGGGTATCAAAGGTTTCTCTCAGATCGTTCACATGTGAGGTTGTTTGGATGCTTTTAACCAACATGTCATCCACATACACCTCCATGTTTCTCCCAAGTTGTTCCTTAAACATCTTGTCCACTAGCCTCTGATACGTGGACCCTGCGTTTTTGAACCCAAATGGCATGACCACGTAAAAGTATGTCCCTTTCGGGGTTATGAAGCTAACCCTCTTCCAGTCTTCCTCCGCAAGTCTAATTTGGTGGTAGCCTTGCGAGGCATCCATCATGCTTAGCAGCTCGCAATCCAACGTGGAATTAACCAACTGGTCTATCCTCGGGAGAGGGTAATGGTCCTTGGGATAAGTACGGTTAAGATCGCAAAAATCTATACACATGCGCCAGTCCTCTTGGGTTTTAGGGACAAATACCGTGTTGGAAAGCCACTCGGGAAATTGAATCTCCTGGATGTGCTTGGCCTTCAACAACTTCTCTACTTCAGCTTCAATAATGGCCTCCTTCTCAGGTCCAAAGTTGCACTTCTTCTGCTTGACTGGCCTCGCTGTAGGGCTAATATTGAGACGATGCATAGCCACGTCTGGGTCGATCCCTACCAAATCCTGGGGAGACCAGGCAAAGATATCTGCGTTTTCACGCAACAATGTCACCAGACCTATCAGAACCTCGGGGCTGAGGGTCGTTCCAACACAGAGGACTCAGCTCTCATCTCCCGGAACTACCTCCACCATCATCAAACCCTCCTCTCTCTGAACCAGATCTGTCTTAGGCTGCTCTATCCGAGCTCTTTTTCTTTGTCGTTCATCCTCGTTGCGTCTAATACATTCCACGTACGTCTGCCTGGACGCATATTGATCACCTCTGACCTCACTCGTTCCATCCTCCACCGGAAATTTCATCTTCATATGATATACTAAAATTACGGCCTGGAATTGGCTCAGAGATGGTCGTCCAAACATGACGTTATATGAAGATGGCGCATCAACTACCAGAAACCACACTGTTCTAGTTACCCTATACGGTTCCTCCCCTAGTGTTACGAGGAGACTGACCGCTCCCAAAGGTTTCAGAGCTCCTCCTGCAAAACCCTACTAAGGAGGTAGTAACCTCTTCAAATTCAACATCCAATTTTAACTGTTGAAAACAGTCATAAAATAGAATATCAGCAGAGCTTCCTGTATCCACAAAAATTCGCCTCACATTGTAATTGGCAATAGTAGCCATTATAACTAGAGCATCTATGTGGGGGGCCAAAATGCCATCGCCATCCTCCGATCCAAAACAAATATTTGGGGTAGAAGACATCTGCCCAACTTCACGTGATTTATGGACAAGATCTCTTGCAGCTCGAACGTAGCTATGCTGCGTCCGCTTGGAGTGATCCTCCCATTCACCACCAGTAATCATCTAGATCTCTCCATGGATGACCTGGGCATGGCCACTCTGCCTCTCCTCATTACGCCCTCTGTCCTGATCCAGTTTACTTTGCTGAGGTCTGTCATGACTGCCATGACCAGATCTGGCCCCCTCCTTCCGCATTCACACGTATTCCTTCAGGTGCCCCGCTTGCACCATCCTTTCCAACTCATCTTTCAGATGAGTGCATTGATCTGTGTCATGCCCATATTCATTAAGGAAACGACAGAATCTATCAGACCTTTCTTTCTCGGGACTTTGTGAATAAGTCTTAGGCCATTTCAGGTCTGGGTGCCTCTCTATTGCCTGTAAGATCTCGCCCTGCGGCGCTGCCAGAGGCGTATATCTGTCAAAGCAAGGTCTTCCTCCAGACATATCTGTCCTGGATTTCTTCTTGGTGGCCTGTCCTCTCTGTCATTTCTCTCCCTTTTATTTTATCGTTCATCCTTGATTTTCAGGGCTTCTTCCAAATGGATATATTTTTCTGCTCTCTCCAAGAGCTCTCCAAACCTCAGAGCTGGCTTCACCACCAGCGATTGGAAAAATTCACCTCTCCTGAGGCCCTGCCCAAGGGCATTCACCAAGAGTTCTTCTGACGCAAAAGGCACTTTGAGCTTTGCATTAGTAAATCGATTAATATAAGCACGCAGGCTTTTGCCTTCTTTCTGCTTCAGACTAAACAGCTCGAGCGGCATCTTCTGATACTTCTTGCAGCTAGTGAATTGATGCAAGAAGGCTGAGCTGAATTCATCGAAATTGATGATGGAACGTGGCGGTAACTGGCTGAACCAGAGCTGAGCCGACTTGGTGAAAGTCATTGGGAAGACCCGGCACATGACTGCGTCAGAGAACCTATGCACCGATGCTGCGATTTCGAAACAGCTGAGGTGGTCCCACGGATCTGGTTCCACTATAATCAAAGCCTAAAGATCTATACGACTCCGGTACATCATCGCACATGACTTCCTCCGTAAATGGCGTGCCTCTCCGCACCGGCATCGTGCTGGTGCTCGCCATCTTCCTCTTGAATTCTCGCACCTCCTTCTGCAAGCTTTGCATCTGCTCAGCCAGGCCCTGATTAGCCTAGATCGACGTCTCGCTATCGGAAGTGGAGAGGTCTTCTCTGTCCTGAAGAGGGGTCCGATCAGTGCGCTGACCACGCAGCGGTTCAGCTTCTGTCAGTGGCACAGTCCTAGCTGACGGTGCGTTGGATGGCGCCTGACATCTCTGCAAACTTTTTTTCTACCGCTGTCTCCACGTCTTTGCCGATGAGCTCCGAGAGCTGCATGAGGAAGGATTCATTGAATGATCCACCAGTAGCTGGCACAGATCTACCAGGGGGGGTGGCGTAGTGCTCGGTGCAGCCACTGCCGATGGCTCTGTCTCCTCTGGCCCCATCGTCGACGGCCCTGCCGCTTGCGGCACACTCCATGGCGAGGCATAGCTTAGAGTGCCGCCGAGTTCTCCCACCAGATTCCGTCGTAACCCATCCGAAGCCATTCTGAAATCTCACGCCTTAGCTTAAGTAGTTCCCAAAGATGGCGCCAATTGTTTCGCCCAAAAATATGATACTGCCTGAAAACTTATGTGCCTTCCCGAACTGCACACAAACACACGTTAGAAAGGACCACCGGTGTTTTTCCGTTGGAAACCTCTCCGATGCTTAAGTTAGAAAGCCTATGAGGTGTTTTCCAGGAAACAAAGAAGGAATGCACAAAAGAATGACATACCTTTCTCAGCCTAGGGGCTGAGATATTTATATTTTTCCTAGTGGGGACCCCTTTCCGGGATCTCGAAAACAAAGGCCGCGAATCATGGGCCGTTTAAGCAACAAAATCTGACAAGTGGTCCCAATTTGTTCTTTTCTGGGTAAACAGGAAACCAGGTCTGGCCTAGGCCTGCTCTTCCTCTACTGTTCCATGTTACTTCTCAGGTCTGGGTATCCGCCCAGACCTGCTCTTGCCTCTCGAGGACTCTGTTTCGGAGAACTTTCCAACTCAGTACGATTCCTGAGCTGCAATAATCCTTCATTGAGAAATGTAAGGTCAGATCTTCTCAATGAACAAATCAGCCCGGCTTTTCTATCTTTGCTTATTTTTAATTAGATCTACCCCAATCCAGGTCTGGCTATTTATGCCACATCAATGTCCAAAACAAGTTTTGTAAAAACATCAAGATTACAATCAATATCTTTTGACAAATCGAGTTTAAACCTAAAAAGTTTTTCAAGTAAAAACAATTTACTCGACAAAGATGTTTTGGTATAAAGCTCCTCCAATTTGTCCCAAAGTTCTTTCGCAGAATCAAGTTTACCACATTTACGTAACACAGAGTCAGATAAATTTACAATAATAGACGAATACGCAAATTCATCAAGTTCAGCCTTTTTCTCGGGTGTAGTTCCAGGAGTAAAAGAAGAATCAATCGCTTTGAAAACTTTTTGTTGAACCAAAATACCTTTCATTTTGTGTTGCCAAATCTGAAAATCACCTTTTCCATTAAATGGTGCCAAGTTAAAAGATGAAAGAGACATCATTTTTAAAACATGAAATTTTTTGAAAAAACGACACAAACAAACACGAAGTTTCAAGAAAAATGCACAAAGCACAAAAAGAAGGCAATCATAGATATCAAAGGAAAACATGCACAAAGCAAATTATGAACCAATTAATAAAACAAAAAACTAATTAACGAGATACGTTAAACGGAACGTAATCAACTGGATACTACGACAGAACTATTCAACAGAATAATTCAACGAAACCAAATCAGTAAAAGCAGAATAGTCCAATGAAAGCATGATAGTTCAACGAAAGCACAGAGAAATCACGTTCGACTAACCTATAACTAACCTACAACTAACCTATAAACTACCAGATAGATCCCAAGCAGATAAAACCCGCTATAAGCGGTATTTACGCTATGAAAAATAAATACGGAGAGGTTCCAGCCAATTTACCAGAGCGGGATCCCACGTAGGGACCCCAATCCATCAGAGTGGTGGACGACGAGCACTTTGATACCACTGTTGTGGTCGCTCGCCGCCCAGTACCCACGGGTTGATCACAACGGAAGCATCTTCTGTATTCGTCGAACTTATTTTTCTGGCCCGGACAGTAATAACTTCTGTCTGCAATTAGCTCACACAACTTCAAGATTGACAACAGTCCTTCAGGCCCGTTCTAGCAGCCACCCGGCTCGAATGCAGCAGCAATCTAAAGCCCAGCCCGCCTATTTTCAGCTCGAACCCCTTTCACCGATTACAACAATTCGATTACATAAGGTAATTAATTGTTATACTTAATCAATTGACAAGAAACAAAGGAAAAATATGGAATTTGAAAACCCCCTTTGTCAAATAGGAAGCCGTCGTCGCCGTTGATCAGTTTTCTCGCAAAACCAGTACAAGAAACCTCGAGGATACACCGACTCAGGATCCTGGTCCTAATTCGCAGCAAACCGGCGACACGAAGATGCCGTCAAGACAAAGGGCCAACTTTTCGCCACCCTTGGGCCCGTTTCCATCTGAGATCTGCCGCATTTCACCGCCGACAACAAGGTCAGAGGCTCACACAGAACAGGGTCAATCAAAGCTAATAACCGAGAGAGGCCAAGAACATCACAATAAGTGTAAAGGAGAAGGTCTCTATCTCTCGTCACAAAGAGAGATTGGCCAATTTAAACTCGGGGTCATGCGTAGGGTTAGGGGGAAAGCTTACCAGAAAAGAGGCTTGGTCAAAATGACAAAGGGTAAATAATGGCGGATCAACAGGAATAACGGGCTAGGTTAATAAACCTAATCTAAGCGGGTCATGGGTCAGTAACGGATGGGACTGACTTCTTCAGGCGGGCGGGTTGCTGGGCGTTTTTTGTTATTGGCCTGGAAGTAATATGGGTGTCCCTTCTTTATTAGTCATTTGAACCAACACCACACATCTCGACCATCTCACCTTCGAATCTTTATTCTATGTATAAAGGTAAGAATTTATATTTATCTTTTTTTCTTTTTTGTCTCATTATTTGATAGTTTGAGATACTCGTTGAATGATTCCGATGGGGCTAACACAGGGTCTATAGAGCTGGTGATTATGAAGGTGTTTAGTTTTCCAGAGTGGGCATGATGGTGTCAAGTTCAACGTAAATGAGTACGGGAGTTTCGACTCGGGTGAACTGTTTGTCCATGGGGGCCGGTTTGACTCAGGAGAATAGTTCGGCCCCAGGTTTGAGTTCAGCCCATGCAACATGTTGATAAACCTAGAGGTGGGGACAGTTGTTTTGCATGTAATTGTGGTGTTTGTCTAGTGATTTTAATTAGGATTTTATGTTAATTTTAGTAGTTTTTGAGTCGAGTTTTGTTAGTATTTACGTTTATTTTCTCGTTTTATTGTTTTTCGTGTTTCTTGTTAATTTTATATTTAATTTGGTTAAATGGTCCGGTTAGCTTGAGGTTTGTGGTAAATCATGGTTTTTTATGCTTTAAATTCACATTTTGTAGGTGGAGGCATAGAGGCCTGAAAATCGAACCGAGTCGGCCCGAACCGAGCACTCCTACGCGCAGCGGCCTAGAGCTGCCAGCAGCTGCCGAGCGCTGCCGAGCAGTCCTGCCGAGAGCTGCCGAGACCTGCCGGCATCTGCCGAGCGGTCCTGCCGAGAGCTGCCGAGCGCTGCCGGCCACGCCCGCCCAGTCCCGCGCGCGGCTGCCGAGAGTTGCCGAGCAGTGTTCGCCCACGCCTGCCGACGCTGCCGAGAGATGTCGAGAGCTGCCGAGCAGTGTCCGCCCACGACTGTCGAGTGCTGTCGATCGACTGCCGAGCGGTCGGCTCGACTGAATTCCAGTGAGTGGCCATCCTGCCGAGAGCGGTCGATCGACTGCCGAGCCAGTCGATCGACTGCGCGCGCCTGCCGACCATGCCTGCCGAGAGCGCTCGGCCATGCCCGCACGTGTCCGCCCACGCCTGCCGACAGCGACCGAGCCAGCCTGCCCAGCGCCGAGCCATCTCGCCCATCTCCGAGCCACCTTGCAATTTTGCCGAGCCAATCGAGCCCAACTCGACCCAAATGGTCTATTTTGACCATTTTGGGTCAAATTTGGTCAATGCATGGAAATCCAAGCTCATATGTCATAATTGACCCATTTACCCCTAATTAACTTGTATAAATAGAACCTCTCTTTCATTTTGTAAAACACCTCCTCCCAACCCAAGCTTGGGTTTGAGACTTAATTTCTCTCTCTAGATTTAATTTTCAAGCTTTGCCTTGGGTTTGTAAGCTCAAGAAGGATTCAAGTACTCCCTTGGATCTTTAATTCCTTGCAATTTCAATCAAGCTTTTGGATTCTCCTTTAATTTTAGTAAGTTTTCTTTTAGTTTCATGCTTTGTTGTTCATTTGTTTTATGCTTTTTGCCTTAGGTATTAGAATTTGTGCTTGATCTTGTGAATCATCCATGGAATCTAGTTGAGTGACACAATTAGATCATAGATTGAGGCCTAGATCGTTTAATTTCACGTTATTTTACATGTTTCATGCATTTTTCTTCATTTCATGCTTTTTGTCTTAGCACCTTGAATTCATGATGAAACTTATGAATTGGAACGGATGATTTCAATAGCTCTTATAACCACATTGAGGTTGAGCCATTGCATGTAGTTCCTCCTCCTCATCCGAGCCAAAGCTTTATGGTAGATGCACATAGGTTAACTTTTTTTAGGGGATCCGTGGCTAATGCGCTATACGTGGGTAAATGTGCTACTCGAGCTACTGGACCGAGTTTGACTATAATTGCAGGGCCAAGATTGGCTAATGAATCAAACTTTTTAAACACTTACTTTTTATAAAAATAAAAAGTTCGTCCGCAAGAGAACGGAGCAGTTGTAAGTGGCAAGTTGGATTATTAGTTTTTTTAATACAGTTGTTTTGGTTTTGTCTTTCATTAATTTGAATGATTCGTTGTTGTTTTTGTTTGAATCGGCTTGTGAAATTTTAGGGTTAATTGATCGTTCATGCATTCTTGTCTTTTGGATTCATCGTTGTTAGACGTTGGTCGATTTCATGCTTATTTGCGCTCTTGTCATTTGATCGAGCACATTTGGCTCTTATTTATATTGGGTTGTTTACTCTTTCATTTCAATTATTATGTTTAAAATTCAGTTTGAGAATTTAGTGAATCGTTTACTTGCTTAGTTAGTTTGTTCATCAATTTGATCATGGAAATTTAGTGTTTTAAACAAAACAATCAACCAACTGATTTGATCGAGTGTTTAGATTATAATTGAGTTTTAACGAAAATTTTTAAATTCCGATTGTCATTCCTTGAGAGATTAAAGTCAAGAATCGAGCTACGAATTACCAAGCGCACTGAAACAAGAGTTGCAGAAAAATAAATTAACAAACTACCAAGATATGGGTTTAGGGATCCAATGCTGAATCGTTCAAATTCGAGAATCGAAAATACAAAGATTCAAAGATAAAAATGAAGGAAGATTCAAATGCTTAAACTAAGGAAACTAGGGTTCCCAAATGGAAAATTTTTAGTCTAGTCGGGTCTGATGTCTAGCTGAAGAGGGATATCACTTATATAGTGTCGGACAAGGAGGGCATCATGGTAAATTTGCATCTATGAATATTCTGAACTACGCGCCAATCAAAGACAGCTTTGCATCCCTCGTCTGGTTTTTGTCGTTTCGAAGCTGAAAAAGAGAATTAAGCGTAATTAGAATGGCAACTTACGAAACGAGAGAGAAAAGGTGTTAAATGGGATAAAAAAACGAAATGACCTACAAGAATGCTAAAAAGAATAAAAATGAAAAGAAGAACGGCCTAAAACCCGTTATCACACGTAAAATAAATTGCAAAAACACATGGAAAACACACACTAATATGTACAGATCAACTCCCCCACACTTAGCTTTTTGCTTGCCCTCAAGCAAAATTGAATCTAGACTTAGACAAGAAAAAGATACCCACTCGATGAACTAACACTAATGCATTCAAATGATTTTAGAAGTTAATGCAATAAATTGACTAGAAATTCAACTAAAAGGACGACACGATACGTTGAGATAAGAAATTTAGACTATCTTTCGAACACCTAAAAGTAATGTGTTGCCCTCCATGTACGTTCCCCATCCATGTCTCGGCCAAAGTCTATTCAAGTTCAAACCATCAAGTCTGCACCCGACTAAGACAGTTATCTAAATACCTCTTTAACAATAAAATCTAAAAAAAAATGCGTACAAGGGTTGCACGACTTATTATAAGAACTTCACTTGTACAAGGATTTCTCTTCCTGTACTTATTATTTTCTTTTTCTTTTTTTTGAGTACCCATAAAGGTGAGGTACTAAACGAGAACGGTATTTATAATTCAAAAACGAGAGTTCATTGACTCCGATATTACGTTTCTAAGTGCAACTTATTGAAATTTTTGATTACACACATGGAGTTTTTGACGTCTCCAGAAATAAAAAGAAAAATTACAAAAATTCCTATAGAGGGTATTTGAAACGGGTCTAGTAGAGAGTATTCGAATTTTCAGAACGAAAAATGAATAGAACAAAGAACAAATCACTTCATAGGTATTTCACACTTCATTCCCCACAATTACACTATTGTTCGAACAAAAGTCTAAAAAACCTAACCAAAGCACCTAACCACGTCACTTCGTCAAGTTTCCAATCAATATAAATACACACGACTCAAATCAAACACAAGCAAGCATAGGAAATAGTTAACTAACCAAGGAAAACCCCCCCTCCCCCACCTAACCATAAAAATGCCCACATTGACAAACAAGTAAAGTAATCGCGGTATGGTAAACTGAAAGAGAAAGAGAGATGTCCCTATTATTGTGCTTGTGGTGATGAATCAAGCATCCAAGAACATCCAACTGGTTTCAAAGTCGAGAGGAATTTGTAAAAAGAAAACAAAAACACACAAAACAAAAATAGAAAACATTAGTTTAGATTTCATTGGAGGAATCATCATCGACGTCCAAATCTGACTGATACTCGGTAACTTGAGAGGGAAAAGCTTCATCGAAATGCTCCTCGAGGTGACAAAAATGAGCTTTGATCTTTCAAAGGCTTCGTTGACTACTTGCATGATTAGTATCGATTTTGTCATCCATCAACTGAAGCTTCTCAAACATCTTTGTCTAGAAGGCGCGATTCTCCTCGAAGAATCGATTTCGATTGGGGCTAGGGTCCGAATCAGTTTCACGATCCGCCTCGTCAAGCTCGTCGGTGTGTCGTGACGAGGATCTAGCGATGGTTTGTGCCCGAGGCGCCGGGCCACGTACAATCGAAAGAGGAAAATTCCCAAGAGGTGAAAGGTCATTATCGGCCAGGTTGTACCCAAGTGACGGGTGAGGTCGGTGATGTACGGGGCGAATGAGAGGCGTGGGGATTTGCTTCCCGACTTTTCCTCCATAATATTATGGAGACCATTTAAAATCAGAGGATAAAGCCGGGTTCGGCGCCCATTGAGCAAGCATTGAAGCACGAAGAGCTCCGGCTTAGTCACATTTGTGGCCTCCTATTTACACAACACCACGTGGGTCAAAATCTTGTAGGCGACGTACACGGTGTCATCACGAATACTCCTACAAGGATACCGGGTGCGATTTCTCGGTAGCACACTTGCGATGTCGGCCCAAAAGCGACCCTCGTCGAATTTATTTTCTTGGGGGATATGGTGGACATCCGCGATCGACAACCCAAATATTAATTAAAAATCTCGCTCGCCCACCCGAATGTCATTGCCACCAAATTAGCACGAGAACGTATTATCATCGAGAACTTTCAATTTAGAGAAGAATTCAAGCATGATGTCATGACCTACGGTAATAAACTTGGCGGAGCGAGTCATGTGCGCACTATTGTGGCATGCATAATCACTCGGCGTTCGATGCAGAGCAGGTGATAGGGCAGGACCAAGACTTAGCGACGTGACTGTCGGGACGTTGGGCGCATGTGGGTGACGAGAACGACACATGGTGCCGAGAGACTAGCAACATGGCTGAAGTTGTGTGGACCGACTGGCAACGGTATACAGGATGATGCGAGGGAGAGTGCGTGGCCGACGAGCAGATGCGCGCGCACAAGGACAAGGCCGAAGCATGTGGCATGGGTCCTTACAACACTGACGGGATGAGGGGGCGAGAAGGACGACACGGTTGGCACCTTCCTAGACCCTTCAGCCATGATTGTTTGGACACGAAGGGCAGTTTTGCACGTGACCGAGAGGCGGAGACCGACATGGGCCGAGCCCTAAGGCGCCCATGCCGGGCAAGATTGCAGGCTGCTGGGCCAAGCTGGCTTCGAGAGTCAAGCCCAGTCGAGACTCTTTTGGCAGGGAGATCACTTGTACGATAATTTAGGTAATTACCATGTCGGGTGGGTTTCCATGTGTGTTTATGGGCCGGAAGAATTTGATTGTACCGAGGGTCTAGGTTCATTCTAGGGTTTCCCACGCTTAGGGGCAGAAGTGTGGGCTAACCGAGTAGCTTGAGGAAGGGGCAAGACAACCCTAAACCTATCACCTTTGTATACTATAAATAGGTTACTCTCCTATTGTAAATGTAAGCAACGAGATCCTTGGAGTCTAATAGAGCTATTATTCTCCCCATTCTTTGTCATTTTATATTCTTGTCACATGTGATCCGATGGACACACAATTAAGGCTTGCCGAGGTGTCGTCATCATCGGTCGATTACCAGATTGGCGCGAGCACCTCGGCACCGCACGGGCTTCCCCCGCTGCCGAGCGCCTTCAGATGGCGACCGCCCGTGACAATGAGCTCGTGAAAATAGATCAAGTCCATCCGGGTGAATCGGGCACAACCAAGTGTTTGGATATACCGAAGAATGTTGGCATGGTGTTTCGACCCCGCTTAAGCTCATTCCTAGATGTATTTGAGGTTAATGACTCGATGGGTTGAAAAATCCTAACCTTAAAAGACTCAAAAACCTTCACCTCCTCTTTCTCATAAATCGGAAATGGGGCACCGTATTTCCCCGAGATACATTTACGTTTTCTCACCCGACACATGGTTAAAGGGTATGGGGTTGAAAGGGGTTCGAAAAGAAGGAAGATTTCAAGTTTGGTCTCTTTGAGGAATTTTTTCGAACACGTGGTGTGCGTGTTTGAAAAGGGGGAGAAATTGAAGAAAAATTGAACCCAAAGCCCCAATCACAACCAACAATGAAAATATAAGTTCCCCACGATATGGTTCAAGCAAATTACCTCAACAGAAGGACTCGTAAGCGGATTATAACCCGAATTGTAATCCCCTTTATGTCTAAGTTGAAAAGAAAATTAAGGAAATGTGGAGAATGTATTAGAGATCCTCCGGAATAAACAAAAGTTTGTAGGATAGTTGCCAGAAAAATGGAAGGATTCGTCGGAATGTTTGTTGTGAGTTTGGGAGGAACAAAAAGAGATGGAGAACGAATAACCCTTTTTTAAGGGGGATCCGTGAGTCATTTATTTCTGGGAAGTCCGAGTTGAAAATCCATGTTTTATGTCGACAATCGGGTCAGTTCTGGGTCTGCATCGACGGGCTGTTATCGACGAGGGGGTCGACAGTCGGGACAGAGAGGTCGTCGACCCAGGTGGTCGACCGACGAGGCATTAACAGTTGCAACAGAGATTTCATCGACTACATTCATCGATCGACAGAGCGTCGATGGTTGGGATAGAGATATTATTGATAACTGCATCGATTAGTTAGTTGATCGACGTCAGAAGCACAAGCGCGTCGACGCCGCGTTGATGCGGGCATTGATTGTCGACTGCTTCCCCGCGCCTTGTTTTTCGCTCGATTGATCAACGTTCTTCAGCGAGAATCCCTCCAACTATTCTAAAAACAAAGAAAAACACAACAAAACACAAAAACAACGAAATGTTGGAGAGGATACGAAATTCTTGGGTTGCCTCCCAAGAAGCGCTTGTTTAACGTCACTAGCTTGAAGAATTCACGCCGTCTAGGTCGTAGACGGGTCGTCGAGAGTTCCAGTCTCCTCCACATGAATTACTCTCGATCCTTGGAAATATGTCTTGACGCAATGGCCGTTGAATTGAAAACTCTCTTTGGTCTTGTCGTTGACCAATCTCCCCACCCAATATGACATCACTTCTTCGATAAGAAAGGGGCCACTCCATCGTGACTTGAGCTTCCTAGGAAACAACCAGAGATGAGAGTTGTACAGTAATACTTGCATGCCGGCTCTGAGGTCTTTAGTGATGAGCTTTTTATCGTGTTAAAGTTTCACTTTCTTTATGTCTATGTCGGCACTCTCATAAGCCTCATTCCGTATCTCACAGAGCACTTCGAGTTGTAGCCCTCATACGGTGTCGGCTTGCATCAAATCGAAGTTGACCGCTCGTATATCCCAGTAAGCTCGGTGCTCCATCTCAACTAGAAGGTGGCACGCCTTGCCATATACCATCCGATAAGGGATGGTTCTCAAAACCGTCTTGTACGTCGTCCGGTACGCCCAAAGAGCGTCGATAAGCTTAGTCGACCAATCTTTACGGCTCGGTTGAACGGTTTTCTCGAGAATGGCCTTGATTTGTCTGTTGCTCATCTCGACTTGGCCTAAAGTCTGAGGATGATACTCCATGGACACCTTGTGCTTTATCCCATATCTTGTCATCAACTTCTCGAATGACTTTTTGCAGAAATGGGTGCCTCCATCGCTGATAATGGCCCTCAGGAATCCGAACCGACTGAAGACATTCTCTTGCAAGAATTTTAGTACGACCTTGGCATCGCATGTCTTGGTGGGTATAGCTTCAACCCATTTGGACACATAGTCGATGGGGACTAGGATGTACTCGTACCCAAAAGATGTCAGAAACAGTCCCATGAAATCAATACCCCACACGTCAAATATTTCCACCACAAGATTGCTCGTCTGTGGCATCTCATTCCTCTTGCCAATATTTCCCATTGGTTGGCATCGATCGCAGGACTTTCAAAACTCGTGAGCATCCTTGAATAGCGTTGGTTAATAGAATCTCGACTGGAGGACCTTGAAGCAGTGTTTTGTCCTCCGAGGTGGCCGCCACATTGTTGATCATGGTAAAATGACAAGATGCTCTTTTGCTCGTCCTCGGGAATGCATCTTCGAATAATGCTACTTCCGAACCGGGAAAAGAACGGGTCCTCCCAAAAGTGATTCGTGCAAATAGAAAGAAATCTCTTTCATTCTTGGAAGGGTAAATCGGCCCTTAAATGGCCACAAGCATGGTAATTAACAATGTCAGCAAACCAAGGGGTGGGGTGAGAAGAAATAGCATATGTTAATTCATAAGGAAATGCATCATTTATATGTTCATGATCATGCACATTTCCCTCAACACTCAGACGTGACAAATGATCGGCCACCACATTCTCACAACCTTTCCTATCTCTAATTTTGACATCGAATTCTTGAAATAAGAGTATCCATCAGATCAAACTCGACTTACTTTGAGTTTTGTTAAAAAGATGACGGAGGACCGCGTGATCGTTATGGACAATGACTCCAGACCCAATTATATACAACCGAAATTTTTCCAGTGAAAACACCATGGCTAAAAGTTCTTTTGCAGTGGTGGTATAGTTTCTTTGAGCCTCGTTCAACATCAGACTCGAATAGTAAATCACACGGAGAAGATTATCCACTCGTAGACGGCTCCCACTGCATCGTTCGATGCATCACACATAATTTCAAAAGGGAGGGACCAATTTGGGGAAACGACCATCGGATTCATGGTAAACTTTTCTTTGAGTAAGTTGAGCGCCTTTAAATATGACTCATCGAAAACAAAGGGCACATCAAGACCAAGCAATTGACACAACGGGAAACTAATTTTGGAAAAATCTTTTATAAATCGCCTATAAAACCCCGCGTTCCCTAAAAAACTTCTAATTCCCTTAACATTCGTGGGAGGGGGTAGACTCTCAATGATATCAATTTTAGCTTTGTCAACCTCTAAAACCCTACAAGACACAACATGACCAAGAATACCACTCTTTACCATAAAATGACTTTTCTCCTAACTCAGAGTCAAATTATTATCAACACAACATTCAAGCACTTTCGACAAATTATTAAGACAAGAGGTAAATGATGAACCAAATACCGAAAAGTCATCCATGAAGACCTCGAGAAAGTCATCAATCGTGTCTGTGAAGATGGACAACATGCAACGTTGGAAAGTTTTCAGCGCATTACATAAGCCGAAAGGCATCCTTCGAAAGACGAATGTCCCGCATGGACAAGTGAAAGTTTTTTTCTTCTGATCTTCCAGGGCTATAGCGACTTGGTAGTACCCGGATAAGCCATCAAGAAATAATACTATTGATGCCCGACCAACTTATCAAGCATCTGATCGATGAATGGGAGCGGAAAATGATCATTCCTTGGGGTTGCATTAAGTTTCTTGCAGTCAATGCACATGCGCCACTCGGTGGTCAACCTCGTCGGCACGATCTCTCCCTTCTCACTTTCTATGATCGTGATTTCTCCTTTCTTTGGAGCCACATAAACAGGACTCACCCATTCACTATCGGGCACCGACAAGATAATTCCCTCGTCGATCAATTTAAAAATCTCCTTCTTCATCACCTCCGTCAAATTTGGGTTCAAATGGCGTTGACCGTCTCGAATCGGCTTCGTACCCTCCTCCAACACTATACGGTGCAAGCACGTGGCTAGACTTATCCCCTTAATATCTCCCAAGATCCATTCGATGGCTCCTTAAAACTTTTTAAGAACAACGATCAAGGCCTCCTCTTCTTCCCTCGATAACTCGGCGAAAATGATAACACGCTTCTTTTCACCTTCTTCAAGAAACACATACTCCAAATGGCTCAGAAGGGGTTTAAGTTCGGCCTTCAATTCAATGCCTGGTTTCTTGCCTCCAAGCTCGCAAAGGTCGATCACCCCCTCGGAGTTGGGCTCAAGCCAATCTTCGTCCTCGGCGAGCCATGAGTTTCAGTCTTGAGTAAGGAATTCACGGATATGGATTCCCCTTCGAGCTTATCTTGCACGAGCGGGGAAATGGGATCGATGAATGAAACTCGATGTTCATGGATGAAGATGGTATTTCTTGGAAGTCGTGGATAGAGAAGGTGACCGACTCCTCCAAAACGGACAAGGTCATACTGCCGTTCTTCACATCTATAAGCGAGTTTGTCGTGGCCATGAGAAGTTGGCCCAATTGAATCGTGTGCTCCTGACTATCGTCTCGCACCTCCCCAACGTCCAATATCACAAAATCAATGGGGACGATGAGGCTTCCTACTTGCGACGTCCTCGACAATGCCCTTTAGATACCGGACGAGCGATCCGCCAATTAGAGTCTCATCTTTTTTGGTTTGAGCTCACTTAGATCAAACTACTCATATATAGAAAAAGGCATTAAATTGATCCCCATCCCAAGGTTGAGCATACCCTTAATCTCTTTACCATTTCCCAAAGTTATTTTTACACAAAAACTCTTGGGGTTGCTTTCCTTATGGGGGGAGGGGATTGAGAAAGATAACGCTCGCCGCATTTGAAAAACAAGTTTTTTCATTTTCAGAAAATCATCGCTTTTTTAATGCTAAGTCTTTGAAAACCTTAACATAGGCAGGAACATTTCTTATCACGTCAAGCCACAGAAAATTCACATTAACTTTAGAAAGCATATTATATAGATCAAGGAATTACTTACCTTGATTTTCCAGTTGAAGGCGGCTCGGATATGGGATGGGAGGTCGATACGGATTGGACGCTTTATGGAGAACCTTGGTAGGTTCAACCTCCTCTTCCACATTTTCCGAGGGCGGGGCGGTGTTCGTCTCCATGCCATTTTTCTAAATGGGTTGTTGCGTAGAACTCTCTTCGGGTGCGGCAACATTGTTGTCCATGGCTCGGCCACTCCTAAGCACGGTGATGGCTTGATCTTGTGATGGTTGACTCGGCAACTTTCTCGGTTCGTTCTTCCGAATTTGCGTGGAAAGTTGGCCAATGGTCGTCTCAAGCTTATTCATCCATTTCTCAGCGTGTTGCATAAATTACGTAAATGTACGCAATGTCTATTTGAGCATTGACACAACGAGCGCTTGAGTTGGTGGAGGCGGTTGGAAAGATGATTGGCCTTGCGGTGCCGGTTGGTAAGGTGTCCTCGTTTGGAACGAACCTTGGCCCCTTTGTTGTTGATATGGTTGTTGGGGGACAAAATTGCCTTGTTTCCTCAAGTCAGACACTT
This sequence comes from Phtheirospermum japonicum, assembly GCA_014905375.1. Taxonomy (NCBI): domain Eukaryota; kingdom Viridiplantae; phylum Streptophyta; class Magnoliopsida; order Lamiales; family Orobanchaceae; genus Phtheirospermum; species Phtheirospermum japonicum. The sequence goes on along the minus strand of BMAC01000522.1, from coordinate 191,272 downwards.
GGTTCCCTCCGTTTTTATTGTTCGACAAAAAAAATTTGGGTGATTCCTCCAACCCAGATTGTAAGCTTGTGAATATGGGTCATTGTTTCATGGGTAGCGATTTTGGAACCTTGCCCGGCTTGATTTGTTTGGTATTCTTAAATGGCATGAGCTTGCTTTTCAATTTCTTCAGTCGGCTCAAAGGTAGCTTGGCAAAGACTCGCTCTCTGTCAGTACACTCCACATAACCCTCATATTTTGGTCGGCATCGGCAATTGGGACGTGCTTTGAGAAAGAAGCGTGTTTTGAGTTTGCAATGAGGCCACTTGCAATCCTTTTTGCGTCGTCATGAGACGTACGTGACACCTCTACTTCATGAATGACCACCTTCTTTGATCGCGAGCTCTTCTGAATTGTAGCTTATCGACTCGCAAATGTCATACACTATTTGGGCCGTCCGTGCCCGACAGCATTGTCAATCATGTATTAAAATGTAAGGATGAGCCCATCATAGAAGAATTGGTTGACAAGTTCGGGCGGGTAGTTGAATTGAAGCTAGAGTCTGGGCTAGATGATCAAATTTGCCCATCATCTCTGTGTTTATACCTGTAATTTGTTCCTGTAATCTTAACTCAGATGCTTCCCTTTTTCCAGCTTCAGTTTGGAGGATTTAATCAAGCTATTTTTTGGGCCTCTTGCAAGTCTTTGAAACTGGTGATTTCAGCCATCTCGGAGGAAAGGAGGCTCTGATTACCAAATGTTGTAGTTTCTGCTTAATAGTAATTGTATTTATTTTTTTGTAATTGTTTGAATTAATTTCTGTAAAGGAATTGAGAAATGGGAGAAGTTAGGTAGAAGCTTGGAGAGAAAGGGAGGAGCAATTGACTGTAATTTCTTGTCTCATTTCATTGCCCAGCATAGTTTAATAATCCACAGGGGGGACCAAAACCATTGCCCTTTGATCCGCAAAGTCAGGTATTTAAACCACTAAAAACATCACACTTGTAAAATTAAAAAAAAACAATAAAAAGGTCACAAAAAGACAACAAATTGATTTAATGGGTAGTTGTTCAATAGCTGCCCAGAACAGCTTACTGGGCCGGCCCAATATTTGTATTCAACCCACCGCTTGCCCCAGCACTCGGGTCATCCCGGAACCTTGGGTCAGCCCTCCTCCTTTCATTGCAAACCCGACATCCAGCTCGTCAACCTCATTTTCCCTTTTTTCAAACCCTAATTTTTCCTCCGACGACTCCAATTCGCCCGGAACCATGACAATACCCCTCCCATTCTGAGATCCTTGTCCCAAAGGATCGAAAGCTGAAAACTTTTCCCTCAAGAACAACTCATCCTCCCAAGTTGAATTTTCCCTTTCTCCACCACACCATTTAATTAAGAATTGTTGTACCTCATTTCTCTTTCGGCGCACAAGTCTTTGACCAATTGTTTCCTCAGGTCGGAGTATGAAGTCCCCGTCCACATCCACTAGCGGTTGAGCTGAGCTTGGTGAAGGGTGAATCATGGGGCTGAGTTTCTTCTTCAATAGTGACACATGGAACACTTGATGTATGCGCGCGTGCTCAGGTAGATCCAAACGGTAAGCTACTGCTCCAATTCGCTCTGTAATATGGAAGGGTCCATAATATTTTGCTGAAAGTTTCAAGCTTTTCCTCATTTCAACTGAGTTTTGCCTGAATGGCTGAAGTTTCAAATACACCCAATCCCCTATTTCAAAATATCTCTCATTCCTCCCTTATCTGCAAAGTATTTCATGCGATGTTGAGCCTCATGTAAATTTTGTTTAAGGTCATGTGTCAACTGTTGCCGTTTTTGAATGAAATCTGATGTGTCTTGGTTCTAGATATTAATGTGAGCCTCTAGAAAGGTAGAAGTAGGTTGGTATCCATAGAGGGCTTGGAAGGGTGTAGTTTTAAGGCTGGTGTGGTAATTTGTGTTATACCAATATTCTGCCAAATGTAACCATTTGGCCCAGTTTTAGGGTTCTGGTGGACCATACACCTCAGATAATTCTCTAGACATTGATTCAACCTCTCAGTCTGCCCATCTGATTGTGGATGGTAGGCTGATGTGAAATCCAACTAAGTACCCATCCCCTTGAACAACTCCTTCCAAAAGGAGCCGGTGAAAACCTTGTCACTGTTTGTAACAATGTGTAAGGGTTGCCCATGCAGCCTATAGATAGAGTCTAAGAACAACTTAGCCACAGTAGATGCTATAAAAGGGTGTGATAGGGCCATGAAGTGGCCATACTTGGTGAGTCTGTCCACCACAACTAAGATTACATCCTTACCCACTGACTTAGGAAGTCCCTCTATGAAGTCCATAGAGATATGTGTACAAGCTTGATGAGGAATAGGCAAGGGTTGCAGTAGGCCTGGGTAGGGCCCTCCCTCAGACTTACTTCTTCCACACACATCACACTACTTAACCCATGATTCAACCTCCTTCTTCATCAAAGGCCAGTAAAAAAGCCTCCCCAACCTCTTATATGTCCCTTGAATCCCAGAATGCCCACCATAGGGAGAGTTATGCATTTCTGTAAGAATGGTAGTCCTTAGGAATGTGTGATTTCCCACACCTATCCTTCCCTTATACTTAATAACCCCTCCCTGTAATACAAGCTCTGGGTAGGAAAGAGGGTCAAGAGATTTTGCATTTAAGATTTTGGTAAAGTAGGGGTCATTCTCATAGCTGTCAATAACTTGTTGTACCCAGGAGGGTGTGACAGTTGTTAAACCATAATTAAGCTCCTCTTGGGGTTCTTTCCTAGAAAGTGCATCTGCCACTCTATTTTCTGCCCCTTTTTTATACTGTATTTCATAGTCAAACCCTATCAATTTGGTCACCCATTTTTGTTGCATTGGGTTTAAGATCCTCTGATCCAATAGGTGCTTGAGAGCCTTCTGATCAGTTCTTATGATGAATTTGTAGCCCTACAAATAGTGTCTCCATTTCTGAATTGCCATTAGGACAGCTATGAACTCTTTCTCATAGATGGAGAGTCCCTGATTCTTCATGCTCAAAGACTTACTCATGTAAGCTATAGGTCTCCCTTCCTACATTAACACTGCTCCTAGTCCCTTTCCACTTGCATCTGTCTCTACTATGAATGGTTTTGAAAAATCAGGCAGTGCTAGGACTGGGGTTGTCACCATGGCCCTCTTTAGGGTGCAGAAAGCTGGTTCAGCCTCCTCAATCCACAGAAACCCTCCCTTCTTTAACAGATTGGTGAGAGGTTTACTAATCAATCCATACCCTTGCACAAACCTTCTGTAATACCCTGTCAGTTGCTTGATATTCTTTGGGCTAGGCCATTCCATCATGATTCTTATCTTAGTAGGATCAGTGGCCACACCTGCCTTAGAGATTATGTGTCCCAAATATTCAATTTGCCTCTTCCCAAATTGGCACTTGCTTCTTTTAGCAAACAGTGAGTACTTCCTTAGCAATAGTAGTATCTTTCTCACATCCTTGACATGGTCATTCTCTGACTTGTTGTAGATAAGTATGTCATCAAAGAAAACTAATACCAATTTCCTCAACATAGGCTGAAAAACCTGATTCGTTAGGGATTGGAAGGTGGCTGGTGCATTGCGCAAGCCGAAAGGCATAACTAGGAACTCATACTGACCATTGTGGGTCTTAAAAGAAGTCATATATCTGTCCTTAGGGTTCATTAAAATTTGGAAGTATCCAGACCTCAAATCAATTTTTGAAAAGTACTCAGCATCATGTAGTTCATCCAATAACTCATCAATGATGGGAATAGGGTAGCTGTTCTTGACAGTTATGCTATTTAGATATATATAATCCACACACAACCTCCATGTTGCATCTTTCTTTTTTACTAGCAAAACTAGTGAAGCAAAAAGGCTGCTACTGTGCTGTATGATTCCAGTGTCCAACAGTTCCTGCACAATTCTCTCAATCTCATTCTTTTGACTGTGGGACACCCTATAAGGGAATTGGTGCTTAGGTTGACTGCCCTCCTTAAGCACAATCTGATGTTCTACCCATCTAACAGGAGGTAGTCCTTTAGGTTCCTCAAACACATCCTGGAATTACATTAGTAGATCCTCCATCTTTTCCCCTATGATCACTCCATCAGGCTTGGACTTGATCCAATATAACTCCTCAATCTCACCAGGTATCTTTTCGTGAATCATCTTAAAAAGGGTAGGTTCAGAAATTAATTGGCATTCAGTTGGTGTAGCTAAGGATTGGATTTTAACTCTTTTCCCCATGAGTGTGACAGTGAAGGTCATATTCTCATAGTCAAGCTCAATAGGTGTGTAGGATTTTAACCAATCTCCTCTTAAGATCAGGTCACAACCCTCATTAGCTAGCACCCTAGTTGAGAAGACAAAAGGGTGACCCTGCATCTTCCACTTGAACCCCTTAACCCTATTAGAGCTGACCATTCTTTGTCCATTTGACACCTTGACTAGTATTGGCTTAGACTCTGTTAAGATGCATCCCAATGTTTTTGCAATTGATTCCTGAATGAAACTCAGTGTACTCCCAGTCTCAATGAGTATATGCAGCTTCTGACCTTCAACTGTTCCATTTAGTCTCATGGTAGTGACTCCTCCTTCCCCTGATAAGGAGTTTAAGGCCATCTGGACCTCCTCCATAGAACTCTAATCTTCAGCTTCTGACAACCCCTCATGAACTAGAATTGGTTCCTCCTCCTCTGTCAAAAGCATGTAGGATACTCTATTTCTACATTTATGACCATTGGAAAATGGTTCATCACAATAATCAACATTTTCTCGTGAAAAGATTGCAAAGCTCTAAAAGCTCTTTTAATTTTGCTCCCAAATTCAGTGCAACCTAGTGAGTAGCCTTGTGTGATTTATTGGCTTGCTTGCATTTTTATGGAAATTGCATTGAGGAGGTTTGATTTTGCTCGTACATGATTGAATTTAAAAATGACCTCGAGGCACATATATCACCCTTATGCCGGCCATATCCAAATATATAGGCTACTTAAAAATTCCAAATGAGCCCCCTTGAGCCTTTATCCCGTTTCTTGTTAGCTGAGCTCGATTTTAGCTCTTGTATCTTCATAATCATGGAGAGAGAGAGTTTGTTATTAGTTGACGAGAGATGGGTAGGAAATATACTGTGGGTTTTGGGTTTTGAGTTGCTTATACAAAAAAACAAACAAAAAAAGAGAGAAAAATGAAAAAAAATAATACCTCCAACACAAATCACGAAAAGTGATAAAGCGTGCGTTCAAGTGTAAAGCCTATTTTAAAGGCTAAGTTTAGTGAAAAGAAGCAAATTCAAAAAGCTTCTAAGTGTTGTGAAATAAAGTCTGAAACGCGGGTGAGAATACGAAAGGGTTTCGAATGAGGGTTTGGTGAATTGGGAAAGGTGAAGCAATTATAAGCTTCGGGTTTTAGAAATTAGGATTTTGTGTGTTATTGATCCTGTTTGATCGTGTGTTAGCCACTATATCCAAATGTTCCACACCTTACCAAAGAGCCAACATTACAACCCAAAATAAAGACCTCTTTCGATTCTTATTTGGTCATGTACTATGAGCAATTTTGAGCTTTCGATTTGTGAGATCTTGAAAAGGTGCACGCATTGATCAACTTGAGCATAAACACGTCCTATATACATTTGAGAGAATTGAGCGAACACCCTCAAAATTCCATTTAAGAGGAAGTCATCGATTTGACTTGCATTTGAGAAACAGTAATACGAGTAATGCTTGGCGATAGTGGGTCTATGTTGATACTATCATCATATTAATAAGGATAAGAACAAGGATTTCTCGTTTTACACAATGTTCATTTCATGTACACTCTCGATCCTTTTCGTTGTTCGAGGACGAACAAACCGATAAGTGTGGGGTAGTTGTTTTGCATGTAATTTTTGTGTTTTTCTCGTGTTCTTAATTAGGGTTTTATATTATTGTCAGTGGTTCTTGAGTCGTTTAGCTTTGTTTTCTAGGTTATTTTTTTTATTTCAGGGTTTTTGTGTTCTTCTATTGATTTTATGTTTAATTGGGTTAAATGGTTTTAATTGATTTAAGGTTGGTGAAATTCTTGGGTTTTTATGTTGAAAGTTCTCATTTAATAGGTGGTTTAATGATTTGAATGCAAACTAAGGTATGAAGGCCAAAAATCAAGCCATCTCCTTGCCAAGGGCTTGCCAAAGTTGTGCCAAGAAGGATCTCCAAAGGGGAAAACACTCTGGAATGGTGGCCATCTCCTGGTTATCTCCCTGCCATCTCCAGTCAGCACCCATGGTAGCGCCCAGTGCAGCCATCTCCGTGCCATCTCTGAGCCATCTGAGACGGCCAGCCCTCCTAGCGCCACCCAACTGCCATCCAAGCCCCCTTGCACCCCAAGCACGCCCCCCTAGCCATGCACGCCCCAACCAAGACAAGCTCGCCCAAGATCAACCAACCAAGCCAAAAGGGCTAGCCAAGTGTCTAGGGAGCCTAATATTGGGGTCAAAACTTGGTCAAACAAAAGAAACCAAGCCTTAAAGCCCAATTCGACCCATTTAACTCCAAAGAGAGCTTGTATAAATAGTGGGCTTCTCTTATTTTTGTGAATATTCACTCCCCTCCCAACCCAAGCTAGGGTTTGGGACCAAATTACTCTCAATCTCTTGGATAATTTTCTCTCTTAGGTTTTAGATTCAATTTTAAGCTTTGATGTAATTTCTTTTCTAGATTTGGATTTACTTTCATGCTTGGCCTTGGGTTTGTAAGCCTAAGATGAATCCAAATTCTCCTTTGGATTATTACTTTTGATTGCAATTACATTCAATCTTTCTTTCATTTCTTAATTCAAGTAAGTTTCCTTTCAATTTCATGTTTTATGCTTTAATTCCATGCTTGTTCTTCATTTCCATGCTTTGTTCTTCATTATATGCTTTTTGTCTTAGCACCTTGATATCATGTTAGATCTTAAGAATTGGCTATGGAATCTAGATGAGTGACACATCTAGATCATAGATCGAGTCTTAGATCGTCTTGATTTTGAGTATTTCACATGCTTTATTTGCAATTTAATTTTCATGCTTTGTTTCATGCTTAATCCTAGATCTATGTTTTGTTGCTTGTTGTCTTTCATAAAGTTTTAAACTTTCCCATCAATTTTCATTGCTTTATCCATTCATGCTTTCAATTCATGTTAATTTGCATTATTCAAGTTTTATGTTCATGCAAGCTTAGTTGTACCTTGTGCATGCATGCTTGTACTTGGTGAAACATGCTTGTTTTTGCTTGTTTTCATTATTTGCTTGCATTTCCATTGAAGGCATACAACCGAGGCATCCGACCAACATGCAATTTCATTTCTTAGCTTAGTTTAGATAGTTTACTTGCTTAATCTCCATTTTCCTTTATTTCTCCAAGCTTGAAACACATTGAAACCTTCAATTGAATCGATTTCCGATAAAACCGAGCCATGAACCCGATGATATATTCATCACCAAGAAAACTCTTCTAACAATCGTGTATCACGCTCGTAGGATTACACTTTTACTGGTAGGTTCGTTGATGTTGCCCGGTACAACGAACAACTACTTTTCCATACCCTACCTACGTTATTTCGAGGATGATGACACAGAATTGGGTATTAGCTAGGGTAGTGCTGTGCTTGCACATCTGTATAGTGAGTTGTGTTTGGCCGTGAATACGGAGAGGAAGACGATCAGTGGTCCGATGGAGTTATTGCAGATTTGGGCTTGGTCCCGAATTTCATCTATTGGACCACAGCCCATGGGCCTCTCTCTCGATCTTGAGCGATCCATTTACGTTGAAGTTGAAGACATTACGTTGCCCATACCACCATATGGGTGCTAGATATAATTTTTAACTATAATACACGTTACGCATCTATACTAATCATTTCATTTTAATAACTTCACTTGAATGCTTACACAGATGGATTGTAGCATACCGTCATACACGGATTGCTAGGAACACGATACGAGTATTTTAGGAGTCACTTGATCGGCTGCACGAGCTAGAGGTAGAGTACTGAATAAATTTTGCTTATATTTATAATATGGTGAAAATTGATGATGATTATTGAAATGTGCAGTGGACATGGGAACCCTATGATTTGGGTGCACCCGAAATACAAGGACTGGGGGACATATGTTTTAGTCTAAATTGGCTGAGCGAAGGTCCACTGATATGATGGTCAATTGTCGAGATCCAGTTTCCCAATCGAGTGACCCGACAATTTGGTATACATCAGAGTATACCAAAGACCAGCGTAATTTATGTGGAGGTATCATAGTGTCTCTCGAGCACACGAGCATCACATTCAGTGGACTGTACGTCATCATGGCTGAATTCAAGCATGGGAGTCACGAGAGTCCATGAGGATACAAGGCACTCCAGTTCAAAGAGGTGCGGGTACGGCGAGCGGATATCGCAGATGGTATCGGTAGAATACACATCGTTTCATCTCTCGTCTGGAGAGACATGCAGAGGGAGGATACTATCCATTGAACGATGACGTTCACGAGGCCATTCAAATAAATTTTATTCACTTTTTCCACGCTCAGTGCATTTATTTATTTCTTAGATTTAATGTTCAACATTCTGTGTTTTGTAGGGCACTTGGAGTCAGCGACTCGACCGTGTTGCGTCAAATGTTCAAGACGACAATTTTGACTATTATCATCGTATTCACGATGTGATCGAGTCAGTTGCCGATGAGATGGGGCAATGGCTTTGTATTCGTGGGGAGCTACATGAGGATGCTCCAGATGAGCACACTGCATACGCGTCCGGTAGAGGAAGAAGGAGCATATCTGGCCCGTCCAAGAGGAGTATATCTCATGATGATCCAGATGAGCGCACGACATACACATCCAGAAGTGGAAGAAGGCGCATATTTGGCCCGTCCACATCCTTTCATTGCAGGGCACCCGCAGTCGCACCTGGGCCACCACCAATCATCCATCATGGTAAATGTGTGATTCGTTAATAACTATTTTATGTGTCACTTCCTCACGATTATTATTAAAATAATAAGTTTTTTTCTATGTTGAATATAGATCCTGTTGTCCAATCATCGTATAACGGAGGAGGTGATTACGTTCCTACATTTGGACCACCCGCACAAGAGTTCTATACTCCTTTATTTGTTGGGCAGTCGTTCACCAATCTTCTACATACTGGTGGAAGTAGTGGATTCCTTAACTTCGCAGATGCACATGACATGGGCTTTTCGCGACCACACTTCCAGACGACACCTATTCTCATGTCAGTTTCCACTGAAACCGCGGATCGTGCACATCAGAGTTGGAGTTTATATGTGGATGAGGAGGAAGGTGACGAGCAAGTGCTGATTCAAGAACCACCACCACCACCACCCCAAGGACATGATCATGACCTACGTAAGAACAAAAAAAAAAGTGGTATGGCAAGGGATCACACTATTTTGATGATGTGTAACTTATTTTAAATGTGTTGAAGTTTCATAGTATGTGGTTCACTTTCTATTTCCTATCGCTCAATAATTATCAAATATATAAAGCAAATAAACAACTATTAAATTAAAACATTAAAAATACAAGCTTTTAAGCCAGTAGAGGTGATTTGGGCGATATAAAAAAACATTACACAATGAAACTACAAACGCAACCCACAACAATAGAGCAGTGTCGGTACATTAACATAAAAATACTACACAACGAAACACAAACGCAACCCACAATAATTGAGCAGTGTTGGTACAACAACATAAAAATATTACACAACGAAACAACAAACGTAATCCAAACTGATAGAGAAGTGTTGGTAAAACAACATGCAGTACTTCCACTCGTAGAGCTTCCACTGTGGTTAGTTGGATACACATCTCCAAAAAGTACTTCCATTTTTGTGAGCAAGGGTTCCTCATCAAAAGCGTTGCAATAGCTTTTGATTGGACAGTCCTTTATTCATCGCAACAAGTTAGAATAATAATGATGGATTCAAATACTTGTAATAATTTAAAAGGGAGTGTAGAACTTACAGGCATGAACTTCTTTCGTACGTTATGATCACCGAGGACCATTTTAACATTCCCGTTCCAAACTATACCAGGGGTTCAAATTAGTTCTAGAACCTGAATCGGCTTTGAAGTTGGACAATCCTGGCTATGATGTCATCTTCGGAAATGGCACGTTGATTTTTGAAGCAGCAGTTAAGTAAAAACTTGGGTTCTTTTGATCGTTTTTCTGGTAACGGTCCTTCATTTGGATTCCATCCTCGAATATCTTTTTCGAGGATTAGGAATTCTAGTAGACGTTCATCTCTAGTGAGTGTCAACTTAGTGTTGAATTCACAGCTGTAATCGAGTGTTTTGACCCGAAGTGTAGGAGGACCATCTGTGTCGTTAAAGTGATCTGCCATTAGCTTTATTTCAAATAAGATATGAAGTAATTGGTATATATTTGCTGATGAATTGTCCATTATTTATTCCACAACGTATTTATAGCAAGAAGAGACTATCAGATAAGTTATAATTAATCAAAATATGGGTTGTGCAATTATTCAAGTGAGTAGACAACACAATGACACAGCAATAGTAGTTGGCAAAGCTGCATTTCATTGATGTGTGTGGGGACAACAATTTTTAGTGTTCTGATGGATAATTATATCGGATGACAAGACAACACAATTCATCAAGATACGAGTTGTGCAATAATTATTCAAGTGAATAGACAACACAATGGCACAACAATAGTAGTTGACAAAGCTGCATTTCATTGATGTGTGTGTGGAAATCAATTTTTAGTGTTCTCTGACATATTTTACCGGATGACAAGACAACATAATTCATCAAAATACGAGTTGTACAATAATTATTCAAGTGAATATACAACACAATGACACGACTATAGTAGGTGGCAAAGCTGCATTTCATTAATGTGTGTGTGGACAATAATTTTTAGTGTTCTGATGCAATGTATTTTTTATATGTAAAATAATACAATGCAATGTATTTTTTATATGTACAATAATACAATGTAATAGTCAGTAGAAAACAATTACATTACGCATCTATATGTATGAACACGTAGAAAAACCTACCAAGAAATATAAACTATACCAGCTAAGAATGGCTAACTTTGATGAAAAACATCCAGATGTACTAAAGATGCACAATGATTACTATGATCCTGCACTCACCCCATGAACCATGGAGATAGAACGAGTCATTTTGGAATTTTTCATCACTCATAAAGAAAGTGTTGAAAGAGGTGCAAAAAAAGCGTATGTGATCTTGAGCGTACCGCAGGTGAAAATTATACTACATAATCATTTCATGATTTCACATACTTCTCCTGAAATTTAAAATAGAATCGAAGAAATGGAGATGAGGTACGGTTGGTGGAAATCAATACTTTCCGAGGATGGAGTTTTTTTGGATGAAGAATATGGATTGATCTGTATTGATACCACTTTATGTGGTTTGTGTTGGTTTCGTTTAAATACTAACTTTATTTTTTTAATAAAGGAATACGGTGATGATGCATCACGCAGATATCATTTGTATGACGTGACACCATTGTGAAAAAAGATGGAAGCAGCTTTCAATTGATGCATTCTCAATGTATTAGTACTCAAATTTGTAATAAAATGGGATCGAAATGACCTTAGTCTGCAATGTACTATATTTAGTTTGAATTGTTTGAATTTGTTGTTGGGTTCGCTATAATCGTACGGGGCCTACGCAGCGGGATTTAAAATTTTTTAATTAAGTAAAACAAATATATATATCAAATATATATACTAAACCCCGTAGATTTCGTTAGCGATTTTAACGATCGTCATTTTTCATTATTATGTATCTAATACAAATTTTAATTCTTATAAAATAAATAAATTAATACCTCTCGATTGATTTCTTCAAGCGACAATGAGAGGGAATCAAATCCCGGCTATGTGGCTAACACCGAAACTTCTCGTCGTAGAGATCCAAGCGTATCCCCTCTAATCGAGTCCACCTTTTGATTGCGACACCGGAAAAGTTCTTCGCTAGTATTATCGTTCCGTTTTCAAATTGATTAAATGAATAACAATTAATCCAACAATCAATAATTGATTGAAGATTAATTATTGTAGATGAAAATTATCAATTAATTTTCTTCTAACAATTGAACACTTAAATAAAATATAAAAGTTGAATTTTCTTCTCTACACTTCGGCTTGCAACGATCCTTTTTAAAACCTTTGCTTTGATTCAAACAAAAACCAAGAAAAAACAACTGCCTTTTCTTTTCTCAAAACCTCTTTTTTTTTTCAAAAGGGCAGAAAATCAAATATGCGACCGTCCTTTTTTCTTATAGTCAAAAGACCTTTTATTTTTGTTTGTTGAAAGATAAAAGACGGCTTCTCTTTCTCTTTCTTATAAATATACATATTAGATTAATTAGGTTAAGATTAGGTCTAATCTTAATTAATTAATCAAATAATTAAGAAAAGAAAACTTCCACAAGTCTTCCGTCTCTTTTTAAAACAAAGAGGACTTGGTCTCAATTACCTTTTATATATATATATATTTATATTATATACAAATATATATATCATAAATTATTTTAATTTAAAGTCTTTAATTATTCTAGTGGGCTTCTACAATTAGGGCCTACTAGAAAATTACATGGACTAGGATTTAGAATCCAACTAATTAATTAATTCAATTAATTAATTAATCTCATGAATTTAAATTAATCAATCCAATTGACTAATTTAATATATTCCTTTATTTGAGATTTCTATTCAAATTAGATTCAATTACATAATCAAATATATAATTAAATATTTAATCCAACAATTGGATTAAAAAAAATCTCATTTAATCTAAATTAATTAATTATTCCAACCATTGGAGTTATCAATCTTTAAATGTCAACAACCAAAATTATGTGTAACCCTTTTAGGTTCACGACTAACACTAGCAGTAGGCTTACAACTTTTGTAAGTTTATAAATAATAATTTAATATATTAATTAATCTAATTAATTAATTCTCTTGAAATTAACTCTTTAATTTCACGAACCTACAAATCATGACAACATCTAGCAAGTAGCATGATTACCCAATGTTAGGTGAAATAGCGAGTAAACCTATTTCAATTGCAAGTCCATACATGTACGATCCTTTCGATAACTAGTTTCCCGATTAATTTTGGGCATGGATTTATAAGTCGAAACCCAATTTATTTAATAACTGTGATTTCATTTCAAGTTTAAGTAATTCAATTATGAATCAATATTCATCATGCCCTGGCCAAGGTCTTTGAATCACAAACTATGAAAATTCACAGGATACTCCCTTGTCCATAGACAAGTGTTGAATTCTATATTGGCTACAGACAAACCTCCATGCACATCGATACAATACCCAAAATACCCCTTTTACGATTGTCAAGCAATCAAAAGATAAATCTAAGCATTGCATAATGTTCACAAGGTTACCATCTTACCTCAAGTCAAAGGATTAATCATGTATTATTGAAATATGGAAATTCTTATTCGACAGACAAATCTTCCGGTTAAGAATTTCCATCGGGTCATATTCAATGAACTTGTTCTCCAACAAGCAACCACATATATGCACTCGCGTCAYAACGCTGATGTTAATGGAATGCAACATCCTTGTCTTACAAGCATGAATCAATATGCGCAAGTCTTACCGGGCTATTCAATGTCCTATCTCGAAAAGCCCATTGACTTGGAACAAGTTTAAGACCGAAACCTTAGAGACATGTTCCATGATTGCCATCATATGCGCAACCATATCCCATAGTTTAAATTGGTCTAAGGACTTTATCATACACTAGTGGAAAAAAATCGATTAGAGGCGGCGCATAAGTGACGGTTCAACGAGAAACCGCTGCAAAAGGTGCAAAGGCAGCGCTTGTTTGACAAGAACCGTCGCTTATGAAAAAAAAATAAAAAAAAATCGAGTCCGGGTGGCGGTTATTGAATTGAAACCTCCACCAATAACATTAAAAGCCGCGGTTCCTTTGAAACCGACACTTAAAAAAAAATCGGGCAGCGGTCCAAGGGGGAAGCGTCACTTAAAACTAGTCGGGCGGCGGTTCTTAAACCAACCGCCACCTATATAGCGTATCCAATTTCTATAATCGGGCTGCGCTTAGTGGGAGAACCGGCACCAAAAAATCCGGACACTTTTGGCCGCGCTTCCCACAAAGAACCGTCGCTTATAATGGCACATTAGACGCGGTTTGGACACAACCGTCGCTTATAATCGAAAAATTTTCATTATCCCGCAGCCCCAATYAGAACTTCAAAAAATTATGCCAGAAAGACTGAAATTTTTTCTCGAAAATTTTCCAAACATCCGTTCACTTATCCATTGAATTAATTGGCCCTTGAATTTACTTGGCCTTTGAAATCGAAGAAATTCACACCTACAATTATAGCGCTTCAATCTTGAGTTTTAGTCGAATTCTCTGGTGGTAAGTTCTTTGCTTTTAACCTCTATTTTATGTTTTTTATTCATGTTCTATAGTTCCGCATATATTTACAGATGAATAGGTTGAACCAGCAATTCGATTTGATAATATTTTGCAGCTGAATTAATCTTGGTTAATTTTTATAGGGATTTAACTATTTCCCTAAACCCTAGKTCCTGTATTTACAGATTTTGAGCTTTTTATTTCTTCATATACACAATTTTAAATTTGGGTATTGCTGTTTAAGTTGAAAGAGTATAACCAACCATCGAAATCGGCAATTTCAGCAATTTGCCCTCATTATGCGTCAGTGGTCATCAAGTGTAACGAACCTACAAACGAACATCTCTATTGCTGGATTGTTGTGTATACTTTCTGTATTTCATCGGAACTGTGTACTTTCTGTATACAGATTTGAAGATTAGGCAGCATGTGTTTTGTGAAAGTATATACRGATATTATGTTGACTCGAGAGTCAACAGATCAACAGTTCATGATTTCTTTGGCCAATTTTGTTAGTTGATTCCAGTTTTGTGCTGTGCGTTTCAGGATTTTGACTCGTTCAAATTATTGAGGTCTGGTGTTTCTAGATTTAGCATCATTGTATTTATTCAATAAAATTATTAGGCTGTTTAACCCTTTTTTTTGTTGCTGTGTTCGGATTATTGTACTATGAATTTCCAGATCAAATTTACTCTTCAACCTAATAATAACTTTTTGATTCCCTATTAGAGATGGTTAAAAGAATTAAAAAGTATGGGTTCTGAGTGGCTGGTGTGATTTGTTTATTATTTATTTCTTTCGAATCTTCTTTGCATTTTTTTTGTTGGGAGTATAATGAATTACGAGGACGATGACGACGAGTGTGGTGACGGTGTGGCGTGGGCAAAAACGAGCTCTTTGAGCGGATTCGGAGACGAAGGCAGTGGGAGTTATAAGTACAAGGAAGGGAAGGTTAAGGCGATAGACGATGTTAAGAACGGGAAATTTAGGGTGCTCGTTAGTCAACTGATGAGGTCGGTGGGCGTGGTGGTTGACTCTCGTGGGGACGATGGCGAAAATTGGGTTGATCTTGTGACGTCTTTATCGTGGGAGGCTGCRGCTTTTGTCAAGCCCGATGYGCACGAGRGTAAGACGATGGACCCGGATGGTTATGTGAAGATCAAATGTGTTGCGACCGGTTCTCGTACGCAGAGGTAATTATAATAATAATTTGGGATAATTATGAAAATACCCATGAGGTTTGGGTAATTACGAAACCCCCATCTGATTTTGAAAATTACAAAAACTATCCTTGAGGTTTGATTTCGTCTACATTTTGTTGCCTCAACTGTTAGTTGACGTGACGAAATTTAGTGAATTCATCATATATTTTACAGTTTCACCTCTCAATTTTTCTAAACACAATGAATAGCCCTACCTAATCATCTAGCTATTTGTAAAATACTACTCCATMTGTTTAGATATAAGTGTTGTTTTAGCTTTAAACAAGAGAATTAAGAATTATGTGTCTTGATTAATATACACTCAGATAATTCCTCTCAGATGGTGAAAATGCTCCTGTACAAAACTGGCCCATATTCCCTGAAAATAGTGAAATATTATTCCCCTTGAAAATAAAAGGCCGCACTAAAATTTCCGAATGATATAGCATAATATGACTTACTGTCAAGTCCTATTAAAAAGTTATAAGTCTACTGCACAAGCTTCAGATTCCTATTTGTCTATATATATATGTAATGTAATACTTTTTTTCCATATCTTTTTTTTTTTTTTTGTAGGGGTGAGGGATGTCATATCAGTGATGTATTTCTGTTTTTTATTTTTTTTTTCATATATCTCTTCTTTGTTAAATTTTCTTTGGAATGGTTAGCAGCTGGAAACCTTCGGCATCTGATTGTTGAAGCTTGCATTGCTAGAAATGTTATGGACACATCACCATATTTGTGGCCGTGATATTTAAAAGGTCGCTGCAATCAAATTCCTATAAACATTTTTGGGCAAATGCCTAGTTGGTCGCCGATGCACTCCTTGATCGCCCGCGCCTCCCGCCGGCGGATCCCCTTCTGCCTCGAGAGCTCCGAGACGGCGGCGGAGCAGTTCTTCGTCGCCTGTACGGCCGCCGCGAGCGCGGTGGTGCAGAGCTTCAGGGGGTTGGTCTTGACGGCGGAGGCTTGAAATTTCAAAAATAAACATTGGATGTTGTGAAATACATAACCAGGGTTTGAAGAATGTTTTGGCTGATAAATATCGTGAAGATTCGCAAGATTATATGGATCGATATGTTAAGGTAAATGAGATACTCTATCATCACATCACAATTTTGGCGAATTATGTTTGCATAGAAGTGAAGTGCTGACCTTGAAGAATGTATTATGTTTTTATTCAAGCTAATAAAAGTTTATTTTAGTTACTGTTTCTGGATCTACTTGATCTCTTTTTTCTTTACATTTCWCATGAATTYTATCTTAAGTTAATTATTGATTATCKCTATACACTATCTAATTGAATTATTAGATAGCTKAATGTATATACTTGAGTTCCTATGTTTTGAAGTGGAATGCGAGGTGTTGAGAAAGCTTCGTCATAGAAATCTTTGTAGAGTCATCGGTTGTTGCTCCAATCAGGAGTTTAAGGCGCTGGTGCTCGAGTATATGCCTCGTGGCAGCCTTGAGAAATGGTTGTATTTGCACAACCACTTCTTGGACGCGACTCAGAGAATTAGCATAATGATAGATGTCGCTTGCGCTTTGGAGTGTCTCCATCAAGGCTACTCGGTGCCTGTAATTCACTGCGACCTAAAGCCGAGCAACATATTGCTTGACGATTACATGAATGCCCGCTTGTGTGATTTTGGAGTCGCAAAGCTCTTAGGCGATGGGGAAAGCATTGTGCAGACAACWACGCTCGYGACATTRAGTTACATTGCACCGGGTAAGTTCTCTCTGATTACAGCTTCTTCAAATTTCACTTTTTATGTTTTTGTGTTGTTTCTTTTGGCTAATTATAAAAACTAACCATGAGGTTTGGGAGATTACCAAAATTAAAAAAAAAGAAAATTTTTAAAACCACAGAAACTATCCTTTTGACGTTTGATGTTGTATGATGTCAAACTTTTATTAGAAATGATGAGATTTATTATATGTCATATATATTTTGTGATCAAGCCCTCGCTTTTTATAAATATCACAGATAGCCCATCTTTTTGTCTGCCTATTTTGTAACATTTAGAAAAGTTGAGAGAGATAATTGTAAGATGAAAAACTGGGGTTATTTGTAGTGTTTAGAAAGTCATGGGTGCAATAGTAACAATATTCTTTTGCTCCACCGACAGATGCAAAATAAAGGCGGATGCAAACTACGAGGGTAGTTTTGTAATTTTCAAAGTTTAGCCTTTTTTTTTCTTTTGTGAAATTAGGCCAAAACTCATGACTAGTTTTTGTAAATATCCTTATTTCTTCTTAGTTTATAAGCACACCAGACCATAAAATAAATAAATAAATCAATATCATTAATTTTCTTGTGTATTTCCTTGTAGAGTACGGAACAGGAGGGTTTGTATCGGTGAAATACGATGTTTATAGTTACGGAATCGTATTGATGGAAGTCTTTACAAGAAAGAGGCCTACCGATGAGATATTTTCTGGACATATGAGCTTAAGGAGTTGGGTGAAGGAGTCCATGCCCAGTGCTCTTATCGACATCCTAGATTCTAACTTGTTGACGCCAGCTGGCGAAGATCATGGTTCGAATAATCAAACGCTGGACTGTTTATCATCGGTGATGGAGTTGGATTTAATTTGCTCTGTTGAGTCTCCTCATGAGAGGATGAGCATCAAAGATGTTGTTGCAGCATTGAATAAGATCAAGATTAAGCTCCTTGCTATCTGATTGTGCAGAGATGTCTGAGTCTTGGATCGAATTACTTATATGTAGTTAATTAATTAGTTTCACTTGCTTTAATTGTTGATTATAACAATTGTTGTTGGTTTGGATAATTTGTGTTTATTATGAATATTTTGGTTTGTTTGTTTTGTGTATTTTCTATGAAAAAAATGAGTGCAGGAATTATAATAAATTTCTGGATTTTCAGATTTTTAGAAATTTTGGCGCAGAAAGCAGGGAAAGAAAAAACAAAAAACAAATAGAGGCGGTTCTAACAAGAACCGCTGCAAAAACTTTTGACTTTAAGTGACGCTTCGAAACTAGGAAGCGCCGCCCGGCTTCGATTATAAGCGGCGGTTCTCAGATACGAACCGCCACTCTATTCTTTTTTTGCGTCGGTTTCGGCCGATTTTCAATAGTTTTGGCGGCGGTTCAAACTACGAACCGCCACCCGGCTCCTATTTTAAGCAGCGGTTTGAACCGCCGCCCGGGTTTTTTAATTTTTAAGCGTCGGTCGTATTAGAGGCGGTTCAGAACTGCCTCTAATGGCTGTTTTGAACCGCCTCTACTCGACTTTTTTCCACTAGTGATATGTGCAATTATAATAAAAGCGAAAACATAAGATAAAGAAAGTTGCCTTTATTAATATAATTCCAATAAAATCGTTATACAAGTAGAATGAAATCCAATCTAATTGGAATGACGGGCACTCTACTCTAACAATCTCCCACTTTCCCTTGTGCCAATTTCCCATGTATTTTAGGCCCATCTTCTCAAGATGCCCGTCAAATACCTTTTGTGATTAGGGCTTAATCATTGGGTCTGCTACGTTTTCTGCCGAAGCGACTCGATCCACAATGACGTCGCCTCTACCAACAATCTCTCTCACCAGGTTGTATTGTCTCAAGATGTGTTTGGATCTTGGATGAGATCTCGGTTCTTTTACTTGTGCTATAGCCCCGTTGTTGTCACAATAAATTATTGTTGGATCAACAGCGGACGGAACTACATCCAACCCTTGGATAAAGTTCTGCATCCAAATAGCCTCTTTT
The DNA here is from genome assembly GCA_014905375.1 of Phtheirospermum japonicum. Lineage (NCBI taxonomy): Eukaryota > Viridiplantae > Streptophyta > Magnoliopsida > Lamiales > Orobanchaceae > Phtheirospermum > Phtheirospermum japonicum. The sequence continues at coordinate 171,882 of BMAC01000522.1, read as the reverse complement.
ACTGTATCTGATGCAGCAATATATTCAGCCTCTGTAACAGAGTCTGCAGTCGTTTCTTGTTTAGAACTTTTCCAACTTACTGCTCTTCCATTCAAAGTGAATATATATCCAGATATTGATTTTGAGTCATCTACATCGGATTTAAAACTAGAGTCAGTGTATCCCTCTAGTTTCAATTCTCCATTGCCGTATATCAAGAATATGTCCTTAGTTCTTCTCAAGTACTTAAGGATCTTCTTAACGGCGCTCCAGTGTTCGAAACCTGGATTCGACTGATATCTACTCGTGACGCTCAGAACATGTGCGACATCAGGTCTAGTACATAACATTGCATACATAATGCTCCCAATCGTGGATGCATAAGGTACACGAGCCATCTTTCCTCTTTCTTCAGGTGTCTTTGGAGACATAGCCCTAGAAAATGGAACAGTGCTCATTGGGAGGTATCCACGCTTGGATTCCTCTATGCTAAACCTTTTTAGCACTTTGTCTATGTACATGGACTGGGAAAGTCCGATCATCTTTCGTGATATATCTCGATAGATCTTTATCCCAAGGATAAAAGATGATTCTCCCAAGTCCTTCATGGAGAACTGCTTAGACAACCAAGTCCTCGTTGATTGCAAAATCCCTACATCATTCCTAATGAGTAGAATGTCATCAACATAGAGTACAACAAAAGTAACTGCCCTCCCACTAACCTTCTTATAGACACATGGTTCATTTGGATTCTTATGAAAATCAAACATTTTGATTGTTTTATCAAATCGGATGTTCCAACTCCTAGAAGCCTGTTTGAGACCATAAATGGATCTCTGGAGTTTGCAAACCTGTTTCTCACTCCCACTGGATATGAAGCTTTCTGGATGCTTCATATATATCTCTTCCTTAATGTTTCCATTAAGAAAAACAGTCTCACATCCATTTTCCATATCTCGTAGTCATAATACGCAGCTATGGCTAACAGGATCCGAATGGACTTAAGCATCACTACTGGTGAAAAGGTTTCCTTATAATCAACGCCTTGCTTCTGAGTATAGCCTTTTGCAACCAAACGTTCCTTAAAGGTATTTACCTCTCCATCTACTCCAAGCTTCCGCTTGTAGACCCATTTGCAGCCAATGGGAACAATTCCCTGTGGTGGGTTCACCAAGGTCCACACCTTGTTGGAGTACATGGAGTCCATCTCAGACTGCATTGCTTCTTGCCATTGTATCGAGTCAATGTCAGACATTGCCTCTTCATAGCTTCTTGGATCACTATCCAAAAGGAGTCCCTCTTCTTTGTTCTCTAACAAAAGGTTCATCCTCTCAGGAGCCCTTGAAACCCTTATGGATTTCTGAAGAGGTTGTGCTATAGATGGTCCAGCCTCAGCTGGTGTGCTATTTGCGGTAACCTGTGGGATACTTTGTGGTTCTTGAACTTCAACAAGTTCTACAACTCCGCCACCCCTTTCAGAAAGAAACTCTTCTTCAAGGAAAGTAGCATTCCTCGAAACAAACACCTTTTGTTCCGAAGGGTCATAGAAATAGTATCCTATATACTCTCTTGGATACCCCACAAACTTACATAAGATGGATCTCATGTCCAACTTATCTCCCACTTGACGCTTCACGTAAGCATCACACCCCCATGCTTTTAGGTATTTGTAGGAAGGTGACCTCCCATACCATATTTCATAGGGTGTATCGGGTACGGCTTTACTTGGCACCCTATTTAATAGGTATGCCGCCGTTTCTAAGGCAAAGCCCGAGAATGAAAGAGGTAAGGATGTGCAACTCATCATTGATCGAACCATATCCAATAAAGTTCGATTTCTACGCTCCGAAACTCCATTCAATTGTGTAGTTCCGGGAGGAGTCCACTGTGAGAGAATACCATTCTCTCTTAGATAATCAAGAAACTCTGTCGATAATTATTCACCTCCTCGATCTGATCGAAGAGTTTTAATACTACGACCAGTTTGTTCTCTACTTCACATCTGAACTCCTTGAACTTTTCAAAGGCCTCAGATTTATACCTCATAAGGTATGCATAACCAAACCTAGAATAATCGTCGGTAAAAGTTATGAAGTAGTGATAATTTCCTCTCGCAGTAACACTTAGCGGACCACATACATCTGTATGGATCAAGTCCAATAGACCTTTGGCTCGTTCCACTTGTCCAACAAATGGTGATTTAGTCATCTTTACTTTAAGGCATGACTCACATGTTGCCAACTTTTGCTCTCCCTTAAGGTCCAGTTTTTGTCCCAACTTGTGTATCCTTTTTTCGGAAATGTGACCTAATCTAGTATGCCAAAGTGTGAAAGAACTTTGATTATCTAACTTCCTTTTATTTTGTTGAATTATGAGAATGGGTTCAATTGGGTAAATGGTGTATAAAGAATTCGTTAAATAATCGGAATATATAAAAGCGGAGTCTTTGAAAATGGAACAACTTCCATTCTCAATAACAAGTCTAAAACCCTCTTTGTCCAAAACAGGTACAGAGATAATGCTTCTGATAATATCCGGAACATAAAGATATTTATTCAAACACAATTTAAAACCATTACCCAAAGATAAATAAGTCCCTATTGCTAATGCAACAACTCTTGCCCCATTCCCCATTCTAAGAACCGTTTCCTTTCTGTCCAACTGCCTGCTTCTTGCCATTATTTGCAATTCATTGCAAATATGTGAGCCACAACCGGTATCCAATACCCAAGAAGCATCATTAACAGAAAGGTTAACTTCAACAAAATATATACCTGAACTTTTCAGGCTTGCAAGATATTCCTTGCAATTCCTCTTCCAGTACCCTAGTTTGCCGCAATGAAAGCAATTGTCATCAGCTTGAGAGTTAACCTTTTTCTTACCATTATCCTTTGTCTTCTTGTTGGGTTTAGAGGAACTCTTTCCTGTCCACTTCMTTTTCTTTGGCTTTCCAGCCTTCGATTTGGAAGAGGATCCAACAAGCATGACCGGCTTATCCCCTTTTATGGTGGATACAGCCTTCTTCTCAAAGTTAAGAAAAATCTTGAGGTTACTCAGCCAATTGACAGAGTTTGGGCCAATTAGTTTGTTTTGATCAAGTATGGATGCAATTTGATTTTTAGCCATTTTAGTAGAGTTATCTACAAAATTAAACGAAGCATAAAATGAGTGAGTTATTGGAAATTATATTCATTTAACATAAGGTCTGTAATATTAAATGTCTCCCACTATTTTATTCAAACTTTATTAACTCCATAATAAAATTCAGAAAATCAAATTTTCTTAGTGGGCTTGAAATCCAATATAAATGTTTCACACCCCAGTAATATGAGATGAAGAATTCATATTGGTAGTCAACTATTTGACAATTGTATCAATATATAACCTTCAAGAATATTTTGCCTCACTATTTCTCATACACTCAAATATTATGAGCCCATATGGTACTAAGTGTCAAACATAACCCATCAAACATTCGCGTAGATGGAGCATCAAGATGTCCCACGACTCGTGGCCAACATAAAGATGAGTCCACCCCACCAGCATCTCAATGTTTGGTAGATATCACAACTTTCCAACACATGATCACCCCACGACTCATGGCCAGTGACCAAGTGCGGTAGCATCGTCATGTCTTCTACCTTTGATGGAAGGCATGGAACGATATGTCTAACATAACTTCTCCATTTTATTTGATATAGAATTAATTAAAATTAAATTCTTTTAAGTTGTTGGGGTTTACTTTGTAAGACCTTGTCATCCTTAATTACTAGGTGGGTTTTATTTAATGAATTATTCATCATATGAATCGCAAGTATAAAACATTAAATAAATCGGGAAAAAAACTTTTTGCCCCCCAACCTATTTCGATTTTCACAGTTTACCATACGAACTTTTTTTGGGGATAAACCACCATCTGAACTATGCGTTTTTTGCAATTTACCCCCTGAAATCAGAATTTTGGTGGTTTTGGATACCAAATCCGGTTTGTTAAGGGTTTTTTTGGTAACTTCACTCCTTATTTCTAATCCTCCCCCCTTTCTCTACCCTAATCTACAATTTCTATAATGATAACGGCACGACGGACCTCCTCTTCATGGCGAAGAAGATCAGTAACGACATTTCACGGTTTAAAGAACCATCGTGCCGTTATCATTGTAGAAATGGTAGATTAGGGCGGAGAAAGGTGGGAGGATTAGAAATAAGAAGTGAAGTTACCAAAAAACCCTTAACAAACCGGATTTGGTATTCAAAACCACCAAAATCCTGATTTCAGGGGGTAAGTTGCAAAAAACGCATAGTTCAGATGTTGGTTTGTCCCAAAAAAAAGTTCGTATGGTAAATTGTGAAAATCGAAATAGTGTGGGGGGCAAAAAAAATTTTTTCCCAAATAAATCTAACATGCATCCTATGCAAAAAGCGGTGGGATGATCATGGCCAGCCTATGCGACCCATTTGAGCCAAAAATGGGTTTAGGTTAATCTAAGGGTTAAAATGAATAGAACTACTTCTGTTACATTTCATATATAAAACCCATACAAGTATGGGCCTTGAATAATCTATTCTATTACAATTTGTAAAATTACCACACAGGCGTGGGCTTTTGGTATCGACGGTCCTCCAATCAAAATTAGAAAACCTTACCACCTAATCTACTCTCGATGCAAAAAATTAAAACTTTTACAAATAATAGAATATGAGGCTCGCAGGCCCCAAAAATCCAAAGATAAAAACATACAATCACATTGGTTATAGGCTCATGATCATCCCTAAATAAATAACCCAAAGATATATACTAAACCTTGTATATTTCGTTAGCGATTTTAACGATCGTCATTTTTCATTATTATGTATCGAATACAAATTTTAATTCTTATAAAATAAATAAATTAATACATCTCGATTGATTTCTTCAAGCGACGATTGAGAGAGAATCAATTCCTGGCTATGTGGCTAACACCGAAACTTCTCGTCGTAGAGATCCAAGCGTATCCCCTCTAATCGAGTCCACATTTTAATTGCGACACCGAAAAAATTCTTCGCTAGTAGAATCGTTCCGTTTTCAAATGGATTAAAGGAATAACAACTAATCCAACAATTAACAATTGATTGAAGATTAATTATTGTAGATGAAAACTATTTATTAATTTTCTTCTAACAATTGAAGATTTAAATAAAATATAAAGATGAATTTTCTTCTCTACACTTCGGCTTGCAGCGATCCTTTTTAAAACCTTTGCTTTGATTCAAACAAAAACCAAGAAAGAACGGCTGCCTTTTCTTTTCTCAGAATCTCATTTTTTTTTCCAAAAGGGCATAATCAAATATGCGGCCGTCCTTTTTTCTTATAGTCAAAAGTCCTTTTGTTTTTGTTTGTTGAAAGATAAAAGACGGCTGCTCTTTCTCTTTCTTATAAATATACATATTAGATTAAGATTAGGTGTAATCTTAATAATTAATTAATCAAATAATTAAGAAAAGAAAACTTCCACAAGTCTTACGTCTCTTTTTAAAACAAAGAGGACTTTGTCTCAATTACCTTTTATATATATATTTATATTATATATAAATATATAATATAAATTACTTTTATTTTAAAGTCTTCAATTATTCTAGTGGGCTTCTACAATTAAGGCCTACTAGAAAATTACATGGACTTGAATTTAGAATCCAACTAATTAATTAATTAATTCAATTAATTAATTAATCTCATAAATTTAAATTAATCAATCCAATTGACTAATTTAATATACTCCATTATTTGAGATTTCTAATCAAATTAGATTCAATTACATAATCAAATATATAATTAAATATTTAATCCAACAATTGGATTAAAAAAATCTCGTTTAATCTAAACTAATTAATTATTCCAACCATTGGAGTTATCAATATTGAAATGTCAATAACCAAAATTATGTGTAACCCTTTTAGGTTCACGACTAACACTAGCAGTAGGCTTACAACTTTTGTAAGTTTATAAATAACAATTTATTATATTAATTAATCTAATTAATTAATTCTCTTGAAATTAACTCTTTAATTTCAAGAACCTACAAATCATGACAACATCTAGCAAATAGCATGATTACCCAGTGTTAGGTGAAATAGCGAGTAAACCTATTTTAATTGCAAGTCCATACATGTACGATCCTTTCGACAACTAGTTTCCCGATTAAATCTTGGGCATGGATTTATAAGTCGAAATCCAATTGATTTAATAACTGTGATTTTATTTCTAGTTTAAGTAATTCAATTATGAATCAATATTCCTCGTGCCCTGGCCAAGGTCTTTGAATCATAAACTATGAAAATTCACAGGATACCCCCTTGTCCATAGACAAGTGTCAAATTCTATGTTGGCTACAGACAAACCTCCATGCACATCGATACAATATCCAAAATACCCCTTTTACGATTGTCAAGCAATCAAAAGAGAAATCTAAGTATTGCACGATGTGCAGAAGGTTACCATCGTACCTCAAGTCAAAGGATTAATCATGTATTATTGCAATATGGAAATTCTTATTCGACAGACAAATCTTCCAGTTAAGAATTTCCATCGGGTCATGTTCAATGAACTTGTTCTCTAACAAGCAACCACATATATGCACTCGCGTCACAACGCTGATGTTAATGGAATGCAACATCCTTGTCTTACAAGCATGCATCATATGCGCAAGTCTTACCGGGCTATTCAATGTCCTATCTCTAAAAGCCCATTGACTTGGAATAAGTTTAAGACCGAAACCTTAGAAACATGTTCCATTATTGCCATCATATGCGTAACCATATCCCATAGTTTAAATTGGTCTAAGGACTTTATCATATGTGCAAATATAATAAAAGCGAAAACATAAGATAAAGAAAGTTGCCTTTATTAATATAATTCCAATAAAATCATTATACAAGTAGAATGAAATCCAATCTAATTGAAACATCGGACACTCTACTTTAACATTTGTAACGTTTATTATTTTTTATTTAATCAAACTGCATGTCTGTTACCTTGCTGGTGACATGACTACACATTAATCAATAGTTTTTTCAACTTTTGCTGTGATGATACCTAACACTATTCCATACTTTTTCAACTTTTTTTGTGACAAGACTACAGATTGAATACAACTGTCTTGTGAAATTGTAACTCATCTATAAATTTGGAATATTAGACTAGATTTCTTAAATACAATTCACTTACACCTTTGGTATTCTCCACCATCTAGGTATTCCCATAACAAAAGGGAAAAATGAGTTCCCCTCAGCCTAACAATGTACCAAGTTTTTATTTTGAAAAAGATTTCTTTTTCTACGATAGAAATTTAATCGAGTGGAGCATCCATATGTATACTAAGCTAGTTGACGACCTCCGTGTGAGTAAGTTCAATGGTGTCTACGATCCCAGAAGAGGATTATGCAACAATATCACGTGGATCTTGTTGGACAAAATCAATGTTACGTTCGTGAAAGATTCACAATGGACAACATAACCGCTCGAGTTCAATTTCTGGAAAAATGATACATGCATTCTCATATGATGTTGGGAAACGAGCATTGTACTTGGGATCATGATACCAATAAAGTGCAAGCGCCAGAATGGCTTGTACGTTTTTGGAACAACGTGGCAGGCGATGCTGAGTTTACTGCTACATATCTAAAACATGGGGAACCTTTATTCGGTTTGATGGACTGTGTATTCAATAAGAATTATTTGAATTGCATTTGTCAATACCACAATCTCATTGAAAATCCGTCATTACCAATGAGATTACGTATGTAATATCAAATTATTGAATTGTTATTTTAATCTTGTTACTTATTGTATTTTAATCTTATTGTATTTTAATTTTGAAATAAAATTTCTTATAATTTTAAGACATTATTATGATATACATTTGTAACAAATTTATGTTTATTTATTTTCCCTAATAAAACTTTAAATAAAATTATAAAAATAAAAAAACCTAAATAGATGTTTATTTATTTAGAAATAACAAATTATAAAAACAAAGAAACCTAAATAAATAAATATGTTTATTTATTTATTGATAACAAATTAGTGCTTCATCTGAATTAGGGATTAGTAGTCCATTCTTTTTTCAAATCCACCCGGGACGGGACGCCAATGACAGTGGTGTCCCGCTCCCCAAAGTTTTTTTTTTTTTCCAATTTAGCCACCATATCATTTTTTAAAAATAAAATGATTCGGGACGTCGATGACAGAGGCGTCCCAATATTTTGACGTCCCGACACAAAAAATTAATTTTTTTAATTAATATTATTTTATCAATTTCTAATTAAATATATATTATTTATTTAATAATACCTAGATAACATTTAAACAATCCAAGTAACAATTTTTTTTATTTTTTAAACAAAACATACTAGAGACATATGTTAAGAATTTGTAAATTTAAGAGAACAAACAATACAAGAAATAAATTTAAATAATAAAATCAGTGTGAAATAATTATAAAAAAATAAAAATAACGAAAACATCATTTAAAAAAAATAAAAAATGGACACGCCGTCTACCATCAGATTTGTTCACGCGAACCCGAATACGCCGTTTCATTTTTTCTTATCCCAATTTCTAATTAAAATTCCCAGATTTCCAATCAATCATCGATGTAAAATTGAGAAATGGACACTTAAAACGTTTGAAATTTCAATTTCTACCATCAAAAACCTTGCATCCAAAAAAATCCCAAACCCTAATTCCTAACTCTAGGCTAGGAGGTGAGAAGTGAAAAGCGAAGAAGATGGCGGCGACGATCGATGGCCAGGATAAGGTTTTGGCCACCGCCCAGCGGATCGTGCAGTCTCTTGGAAACACCTCGGACACCGACGACATGCTCTTGATTCTGTCCGCTTTCGACAACCGCCTATCCGCTCTCTCTTCATTCGTCTCCTCGGATGAGAATCCCTCCTCGGCTGCTGCAGCTGCGGCAGTTGTGGCGGCGGCATCATCCCAATCCACCGATACCCGATTTGACGAGGCTGAGCGGATCATTCTGAACGACGGCGATTTGTCGTCTTTCCCTGATGATTACTTGGCCGCCGTTGATGACATCATACAATTGACCGAGGAATTGAACCTTAGTTCGGCTGACGCTGGCGATGACGTCATTGACCGCGCGGAGAACGCGCTGCAGCTGGCTATGTCTCGGTTGGAGGATGAGTTTCGCCACGTTTTGATCCGGAACACCGTAACCCTTGACCCCGACCGCCTCCACCGCTCCTCCCTTTCTTCCTCTGCTGCTGCTATTGCAATTGCTGCAAATGCGTTTTTTAATGATGATTCAAGTGAGAGTCTTGATGATGTCAGCAGTGCGCGTTACAGCCACCACAGCCATGGTAGGGGTGTGAGCTTTGGGGTGGATGACATGTCCCTTGAATTGATCCACCCGAATGCCGTGGTGGAACTCAGAGAGATTGCTGATCGGATGATCCGATCTGGATATGAAAAAGAATGCTGCCAGGTCTATTGTAGTGTTCGCCGTGATGTTCTGGATGAATGTATGGCGATTCTTGGGGTGGAAAAATTGAGCATTGAGGAAGTGCAGAGGATCGAATGGTGGTCCTTGGATGATAAGATGAAGAAATGGATTCAAGCTGTTAAAGTTGTTGTTCGTGGTCTTTTGTCAAGTGAGAAATATCTATGTGAGCAGATTTTCGATGGGTCTGCTTTGATTGAGGATTGCTTTCTAGAAACATCAAAAGGTTGTGTGATGCAGCTGTTGAATTTCGGGGAAGCGGTTGCAATTGGTAGGAGGTCCGTGGAGAAATTGTTTAGGATTCTTGATATGTATGATGCATTGGCTCAGGTCTTTCCAGATCTTAGGTCACTATTTATGGACGAATATGATGGTGATATGGTGCGTGAGGCCAAGGGAGTGTTGGGTGGGTTGGGTGAGGCTGCTATTGGGACGTTTGTGGAGTTTGAGAATGCAGTTCAGGGGGAAACTTCAAGGAAGCCTATACAGAATGGTGAGATTCACCCGCTTGCTCGGTATGTTATGAACTATGCAAAATTGCTTGTGGACTACAGTGACACTCTCAATTCACTTTTGGAGAATGTTAAGGTTGAGTCGGGCCATCCAGTGAGAGAGAATACTGATGATTCGGAGTTGGAAAGCATGTCACTTTTCGCTCGGCGGCTTTTGGCTTTGATGACCTCTTTGGTGTCAAACATTGAGGAGAAGTCGAGAATGTACGAGGATACTGCAATGCAGTATATATTTCTAATGAACAATATACTCTACATTGTACAGAAAGTGAAGGATTCTGAACTACGAAATATTTTAGGTGACAATTGGATTAGAAAACGACGGGGACTGATCCGACAGCATGCTACACAGTACCTTAGGTCATCATGGAGCAAGGCCTTATCTTGTTTGAAGGATGAAGGGATTGGTGGGAGCTCAAGTAATGCATCGAAGGCGGCTTTGAAGGAGAGATTTAAGAATTTTAATGCTTGTTTCGAAGACATCTACAGGATTCAGACGGCTTGGAAGGTCCAAGATCCTCAGCTCCGCGAAGAACTTAGGATATCCATTTCTGAAAAAGTGATTCCTGCATACCGCTCATTTATGGGAAGGTTTGGAAGCCAATTAGAAAGTGGGAGACATGCTGGAAGATATATAAAATATACTCCTGAGGATTTGGAGAACTATTTATTGGATCTATTTGAAGGAACACCCCTTATTCTGCACCATTTGAGAAGAAAAAGTACATGAAAATGCACCACTTTGTTTGCAGGTATGTTTTCTGTCTTCATGAGGAATAGCGCGACTTTGACTTTCAGCTTGGTGATGAATACTTGTCTGTTGTTTGGATATGTTGAATACATACTTTTGTAAAAGCGTCCACACCCTTCTTCATATACTGTAATAAATTTGTACATTGACCTTTTCATATGCGTGGAACTAAATATGTCTCATCCCATGTATTTATTTTATGAATCACATTTGGAGTTGGACTGGATTATATCTATTTTCTGAAAGCTACTTTGCTCTTGTGAATCAGCTATGACCTTTTGTAGACTGATAGTTTTTTTTGTGTGCGAAATGTTTCTATCCTGTAATCCCCAACCTCATGCAGTAAGTTCTGTTGCTAAAATTTGAGAATTTCACAGTGATTGGAGTTTTAGTCTAATTGAAGCTCTATCTCGTATGTTTTTTTATTTATTTCCTGTACATCGATGAAACAGCATCATGTCCTTGCTTGGAAGTGTAGAGTTAGCAACTGGTACCCCACAGTTTCACCCCACAGTTTCAGTTTGTATCTGGACATAAAGCTTCTATTTTAATGGAAAGCTGACTTCAGTAATGTATCCTTGGCTTCTTTATCATTGCTTGCAGCTATATACTGGATTTCTGTAGAACTCTTTTGTTTTGTTAGGTTAAACCCATTTATCACAATAGGTTTAAAACCTTTCATGGTACTCGTGACTTGCTTTGATGAATAATTAGTTCAGTATAACAGAGTATAGACATGCTGGATTGTATTGTTGTTAAATTAAGCAGTTATCTTGCAATATGATTAGCTGGATGTAGTGAATTGTAATATGATATTTCATATTTGGTAGTTGAAAATGATATGCTATAGTTTTTAGAACCTTCAAGTATTGGATTGTAATTAGGCCAATGTGGGTTTCATTTGAAAATTTATTGCTAATTTTCTGCCCATGAGTTGTGCACTCTCGATATATTTCTCAACTTCGGAATTAGTTTTTTTCATGGAAGGAGGAAAGAAATTGTAAAAACGGATGGTACAAGGTTGAGCCTGAGCCTGAGTCTCTGCACCTATCCTTTTTTTTTTTCTTTTTCTGAACCTTTGTTTTGAGAAAACAGGATTTGGCTCAGGATTGCCCCTTTTCTTAATTCCAGGGTTTCTCTGAATTTGAAAGTTATCACGTAGTTCATCGGAAGGAAAGATGAGAAGGGGAGCCACTCTTTGGTCCAATCGGAGATCTATTAAAAAAGCATTCCGTTTTATTATCTGGGTGACCGATAGCGAAGTAGTACCGTGAGGGAAGGGTGAAAAGAACCCCCATCGGGGAGTGAAATAGAACATGAAACCGCTCTGTCAAGTACAGGCATACATTTATAGTAATAGAAAGTTGAATCGACTGTGCTGACTCTCTCACTTGAAGGGTGCTTTCATGAATGCCTAATCGTATATAATCTCAGGTCTTAGTCAGATACTCAAGTTTTAAGTTACCCTTCATAATATTTCATGCTCTCTTGATCCTATTTTCTTATATCACTATGTTCGGAACATAATGATGTCGGATTGGAAATACTATAACTTTTTTGTTAGCTACATAATTTTCTAGAAGCTGATGGGTTTGGTTGATTTCAAAGACAGTCAATGTAATTTATTGAGGGATAATCACATATGTTGTTATAATAGCAGTGGAATCAAATAACTTAAACATATTAGTTAGAGACAAATTCTCATATGTCATCTCCTACAGGCGTTTTCATCAATCATTATGCCTAACGAATATCCCCTCTTTTTTTTCTTCCATTGATCTGAATTTTTTCTTATTAAGCAGTTTTGAAACAATTGTCTGCCCAAATTGGATAGGAGCCCTAGTGGGTATATTTTCCCCTACCCACAGCCTACGTGGAAGGACCACGTAAGCCACCTGCCAATAAATCAGCCCCCAACCCACCCACCCCAGGTCCAAAACACCCCATAAAACAACGTTCAGATACAGAAACACCCTAAAAAATAAAAATCATGCCTGCCCCCGCTGTCACCTGCCGTCGGAACACCTCGAAAAAAAAAAAAAAAAACAGCTCCCAACCCACCCACCCACCCAGATCCTCGAACCAAAAAAAAAAAAAAAAAGGAATTCACACCAAACCCTAAATCCCCAAATCTGCTGCTGTCGTCACCCCACGTTAACAGCCGTCACATTTTGTGCATCTGGGTTCTCTTAATTTTGCTCGCTTTAATTTGAGTAAATTATAATAATTTTTGGGTTTCAATTATTTCCTAATTTTCTCTCTGGTTGGAAATTTATTTCTGGCCAGTTGTGAAGAAGTTAAATTGTAATCTTCGTCCAGGGTGTTTGATGATTTTGGTGCTAAGGGAAAGGACGTAGGTTGTAGAGACAGATTGTACATGAGGAGATCGCTCGACCATTCTTTTAGTTCAACAAAAGTTCTGAAGTCGTCAGTATCTTGAGTTACTGCTCATTATACAGCAGCTGAGCATTTAGATATTATTATGATATGACTGCTTACGGTGAGTGATGTCGGTGGCAGGTGTGAATTCGTGTTTTGGAGTGGGGTGGGGTGGTGACGTGGCCTTTCCAGTATGTGGGTAAGTAAGGGAAATAGATACCCACTAGGGGTAGGGGATCATTCCTCAATTGGATAGTTCCCGTTTTACTGGCTGACCCATAGTTCTGAAAACCGGACCGGACCGGCCGGTTCGACCGGTTCAACCGGGAACCGGTCACCACACCGGTTCCGGTTTTCATGTGCAAACCGCTGGGGTCAAAAACCGGTCAAACTGGTGAACCTGTGACGGTGACAGGTTCAACCGGTTTTTTTGATTTTTTCTCTTTTTTTTTTGCTTTCTAATTTTTATATTAAATAAAATTTGACAGGGTCTTATTTTTTTTATTTGGAGTACAAATAAATACAAATTATGATGGCTAATTTTATTTCATTTGGAAGTTGTTGGACTTGGAGTGATGATATTAGAATTGAACTATTTGATTTGATTTTTCTTCATTATATTTAATTCAACTACATTTTTCTATGTTGTATTGTGGTTGATGAATTCATATTTATTCATATGGACTCTTTGAATTAAATTTTAAAATATTTTATAATCATATATTTTATTAATCTAATATATTCTATTTATTTATAACATATTTAATATATATATATATATATATATATATATATATATATATATATATATATATATATATATATATATATATATAAAACCGGTCCGACCACGGTCCGACCACGGTTGGACCTGTGAACCACTGAACCTGTAGCTTTACCGGTTCGATAAACGGTCCGGTTTTCAGAACAATGGGCTGACCACATTAGCATTTCTGGACAAATTCAATTAACCTCTGAGTTAGTGCTCTCTCTCTCTCTTTTTTTTTTTAAAAATAATCCAATTTTAGGTTGTTTAATCATGTTCAAAACAGATCTTTTCATCTGATCTCCAAAATAACTCTCTAGCTTGCTAACAAGACATCCAGTTTGATTGTAGAGTTTACATACATGGTCATCAGAGAGTGCAAATTGGTTGGAAACGAAAAGATTCTACTTTTCTCATAATACAACCAAAGGACGAATTATATAACATGGGAGGGTACTCAATGCCAGAAAATTATAGAGCATAGTTGCTAACTTGTCTGAAGTCGAAAAAGATTAAAAAACAATCTTAGTACCTTGCAGCTATCTTCTTATAATCCGTCTTTTTTCAAAGTGACCACATTCATTACCTCAACCTTCTAAATTGTGATTATTTTTTTCTCTGACTGCAGTATATTCCACTTTCTGGTCAGCAAACCTAATTGTTGTATCGTAAGTTATTTGTGTTTCTGTGTTCTAGTGTTACTGAATTATGTTTTCTTGTGATTTGTACTATTTGCATCTTTTGTAGTAATTTCTTTTGCAATCCCCTTTTTCTTTGGGAAATGAAGCATAATTTCAGATTTTTAGGGGGTTCCTTTATAGATTTCATGTTGAGAAAAATTCTCTTGTGATTTGATTTCATTAGAAACTTTCAAGTGGAAACCATGTTGACCGTTGCATTGTGTGCTGGGGTTTTCAATTAGTCATGTTGATGGCAGTATTTGCTAACTCTAAAAAACAATCTAGCCAGAATAAAAGAGACTCAACGTCTCGTGGTGTGGGGGTTCAAGTCTGTGGCTGTAAATGAGCTGAGCCTCTAGCTACTCAATTCTTCATCGAGCCGAGTGTGAGTCTAATTGGTATTGGCTCGATGGCTAGTGTGTGTATATATTTATATGTACATTACACTAGTTTAGCACCCGTGCACACGGGATTATTGAAATATTAATATAAAAAATATTTGTAATAATTACATAGTTTTTAAATTTAAAAATATGAAATTCAAAAAATATTATATTCTCAATTCGTGTCGTCAACTGATGTCTAATCACTATTTATTAATTATTATTTCTTATTGTTAAATAATTTTATATTTTAATATATAAATTAAATTCATTAACAAATTTATTTACATACTTAAAAATTTAAAAAATTCAAAAGTTGTCACAATCCTAACCCGTTTATAACTCTATTAATCAATTAACATTATTAAATGCTTTTATATTTGAATGTTTAGGTTAACTTCGTTAATAATTTTAATTACATACTTAGAAAAACTCAAATAATAGTATATTCTCAACCGTGTCGCACTGTACCGGTTTTCAGTCAATTTTTATTAATTATTATTATCTATTATTATAATTTTTATGTTTAGATTGACTTCTTAATTAATATTTAATTGTATACTTAGACTATTGCAAATAATTCGTAATTTATTTATATTTTATATTTGAAATTCAAACAATAAAATTTAATTAATTTTTATTGTAAATACAATTTTTTTTCTTAGTTCACAATTAACTTCTTCTTTGCGTAATTAACATTATCTTATAAATAGTTTGTCTTTTAATAATATAACTAATTTAGACTTTTTACCTAATTACATATGACTTTTCATATTTTTATATTAGAAAAATAAAATAAAATATTGTATTAGGCAAAATATAATAAAAAAATATTAAATTATGTAATATATAATAAAAAGGAAAAGATTAAGTGAGACAAAATATAATATAAAGAAATATATCTTATACTTTATTAAGTTTTCAAATCTCAAACATTCGCTAAGTGTCCGAACCACCAAAAAATTATATGTAATCCGAAACTTCATAGACAGACGTGTAAGATATGAATCATTTCATTTAGTATATAAGTGAAATATATATAAAATGTATATAAAAATTCAACATCCGTTTATTACGCTGGAATTATCAAAATGTATATTTTAATGTTTATATTAAATTCATTTATAATTTTATTTATATACTTAAAGAAATTCAAACCATGTTAAATCTCTATTAATTAATAATAATTATTATTAAATTATTTGATATTTTAATATTTAGATTAAATTCTCTAATAATTATTATTATTTACATAACTTTGAAAAATTCAAAAGACGTCATACTCTCAATCCGTGTCGCATTGGACCAGTGTCTAATAAATATAATTTAATAATTATTATATAACTTTATATTTTTATGTTTAGATTAAATTCATTACTAATATTTAGTTACGTACTTAGATTATTGTAAATAATTTGTAATTTACCTCTATATAATATTTGAAATTCTAAATATAAAATTATTTGATCTTTTATTATAAATAAAACTCATTTAATATTTTCATAATTAAGTTTTTTTAACTAAAATCTTTTCACTTGTAATTCTTTTTTTAATTAAATGAACTAATTTTGATTTTTTCGACTAATTATATATTATTTATTTATATTTTTATATTAGGAGAATAAAATATTTTTTTGAACTAAAAAGAAAATATTGTATTAGGCAAATTATAATAAAAAGAATATATTAAATTAGGAAATATATAATAAAAGTAAAAGATTAAATTAAGCAAAATACAATCAAGGAAAATATTAAATTAAGTAGATATTAGACTCGTATGACACATAAGCAACCGAAGCACAATTTGTGAACGAAGCATGCGAAGCGAATACACAATTTAGGAAAATATTGCATGAATATATAGGGGTGATTACTTCCTCCACCCCAAAGTAAATATCATTTTTGGAGTTCAAGATATAATTACTCTTAATCTTCCAAAACTTCTCATATTTAAATGACCATTGGAAATGAGAAAAGAATAGTTAAGAAGATAGAGAAATGTACAACTCAGTGAAAAAATAATATAATAACTAAACTTAAATAAGGGCATATAGTATTTGGAAGTGGCACTGCTGCTCTTTGTCTCGCTAATGTTTTCCATCCTCTCTTTTCTTATCTACTCACGCGCTCCTTCTTTATTCCACATTTTTGGTACCTCTACCTTGAGAAAAATGAGAATTATATCTAGAGATTTAATAGAATAAAGAGTAGTTTTCCGTGTGATCGTCACACGAATCATTATTAGTATGATGGAGTCACTTTTTATTTTAAATTGTCACTTTAACTATAATAGTAAAAACGTCACTTTACATATCAATGAAACATTTAAGTTAAAGATAATAGAGTTACATTTTCCTTTATTATTGTTACTTTTGACTTACAAGTGTTATTTTATATTTTGAATAAAAAGTTATCACTTTTTTTTTTGGATAAATATTACTGAGAGTTTTGAAATGTTAATTTGTATTTTAAATAAAGATCATCGATTTCCTTTTGAAAATCTTTACTCTTAGCTTTAAATGTACCACCTTACAATTTGCATCTTAAATTATAGTATATTGATTTAATATATTATTTTGTAATATAATATATACAAGTGAATTTTTGAGCAAAATAGATAATTTTGAGGGAAAAGGTGAACGCCACACGGATTTAGTTACATGTGAGTGTCCCGTACAAATTTTTGTCTAAAACAAATTGATATGTGAAAGAATGAGTTAGAGAAAAGGGAAAAATAGGAAAAAAAAATACAGTAAATACGTAGTTATGAATATTATTATCCTTGTTATTGTAAGTGGGTTGTGAACTTCAAGAATATCTTTTATAATTAACCTTTAATTTTAATATTTTTAGGTAAAGCTCATTTCTATGTTTTATTCAACCCTCAAACACGTAGCTTCGTTCATTAGTTCTTATTCTTGAATAAACGGAAGAATGACGAGTGCTTTTTTTCAAAATAAATATGGTGGAAGGCCTCTTATTAAAATAAAATAAAAATAAATAAGTCCAACGTTTAATGTGGAATTAACGCTTGCATGAACCTCTAAATGACGTGTTTTTTGAAGTGGAGTTTTCGTTTTCAGCAATGTCCATCCAAGAGTAAGTGACTCCTCTTGTAATTTTTTGATTTTATCCTTCATTGTCTCACAATTCAGCAGTATAGAGTTTTTTCGAAAAAGAAGAGTATGTTGTTGACTACCTACTAATATCAGAGTCCTCCACTATACTTCCCCTTGCCTCACATCACTAAATCTTCAAATCATTTAAGGCTTGGTTCGAGCTTAAAAAGTTTGATACCTCTAATGGCACTAAAGCATTTGGCATCATGTTGTCATCATTACGACCCCTCATTTGCGATGGAGATTGTGTTCGTTGAGAACTAATACCCTGTGGCACATGAGTGGGCTGCAACACCCCCCTCCCCCCCACACCCTCAGTTGTGGAATCCTCAACAAATGATGACTCTCTACTGTTGTCACTCTCCAAGTCATCCAACACAAAAAATTTATTAGCCATGAGTACAACTTTTAACGAGCCCCAAATAGAGGAAACAAAGTTGTCCGACGTGACACTTTTTTTGTACTCTTGCCTTTATCTATCACCGATTGTTTAGTGGGTTGAGCAGCCGCTTGCCGGGGAGGTTGTGAATTACTACGACCTCTCTTTGACATCTCGGCTCGGAACGTCAGCAAGTAACAAGTGAATGTCTTACTACCTCGCAATGCTTGCAATACTCTTGGAGCCGTTCATACGTGAAAGTTACAAATCTCAAATGGCTCGTGCATTCGAGCATTAATCTATTTGGTAAAGGATGTGCCAAATCCACCTCAACAAGCACCTAAGAGAAATGCTCGAGCATACACTCCGAAGGAAAATCAATTTCCAATCTTCAACGGAGTTCCCGATGCCCGTGCAATTCGTGAAAGCACTTCAGCATCCCAATATTCACAATTGAACTCATGAAATCTTATCCAAACTTGAGTAAATGACGATTTGACATGATCGAGATTAAAGCCGGGGACCCATTACCAAACGGATCGAACCCGGTGACAACGTCCAAGTGCTTCTCTTCCGAACCAAAGTCTTATCATGTTGATCATGAAAGTGAAAGTATAATACCATTTTCCCATCGAAATTATGCAAAATCTTGTTTTCAAACCCCAAAGCATTTTCACTTTATCAAATAACAAACTCACTGGAAGGGTTTTATCACTCTTAGCATAAATGATGCACCTGGTGAGTGTATGTTCAAATGCCTTCCGCCTATTATCGTATAGTTCATCGGATATCTTGAAGGATAAGACATCCCCATTATGAACCTGGACAAGGGGCGGACGACGAACTACTGAGGACTTAGAGGAATCACTAATTAGAGCGTGTGAGTAGGATTGTCGAGCACCAACTAGTTTGGATGGCCCATCATCAATAAGTAGGCTAGGGTTTGCCTCGTCAGCCAGAAGGCCCATGAAGTAATCAACCGCCTCTCCAAGGCTGGGTTAGCATGAGAGTGACGAGTAGTTGTAGCTTCTTTCATTAGGTCTTATTCCTGAATAAATGGAATAGTAATGAGTAGTTTTCAACTGGGAGGATTAAACTCGACAAACATTGGC
Organism: Phtheirospermum japonicum; assembly: GCA_014905375.1. Lineage (NCBI taxonomy): Eukaryota > Viridiplantae > Streptophyta > Magnoliopsida > Lamiales > Orobanchaceae > Phtheirospermum > Phtheirospermum japonicum. Next base: position 152,325 of record BMAC01000522.1, on the reverse strand, counting down.
ATGTAATTTCTTCATACAATGTTGTTATTTTTCTTTTATGAATCGGAAATTTTATATTATAACTCAAGAATTTACATGTGGGGCCATACGACCAAGAAACTCTTGACCACAACAAGAAGTCCAAGTAGGTTCCAGAGCACCATCTAAGAGATGTCATAGAAGGCAAACCAAAAGAAACAACAACCCGCAAACATCAAGGCCAAAAACCGAAGGAAACAATTGATGTTTTAGGCTATGTGGTAGTGTTTGGGAAAAAGAGGGTCAAATAGCATAAACATCATTCGATTAAGAAGCATAACTGGCCACAAAATGAAGCTCCACTAGACACACCTTAGAACCAAAATTCAAAAAGAAACAACAAACAAAAGTAGAAAAATGACAACACATTAACTTGGTGATAAAGCTCCTCTAGATGATCTTCGGAGTCCGCCTTGGAACTCTCTCCATTCAAGAACAACTGCATCAACTGTCGTCTTTTTTGGTCTCCAAACATTTTGAAAAACCCACAAATTTCTCATTTTCCAAAACCACCAAAGAAGTTAAGTTGTGAGTTACACTCTTTCCTCATCAACAACATCCCTCTTAACCCTGCAAATATTACTCCACCAGTTAACAAAGGATGTTTTATCTAAATCCAAGCAATCCCAATGAGAGTTCCAAGAAGTTTGGCTCTTTTACACTTGAAGAATATGTGTTCAGTGCTCTCTTTGTCCTCGCCCCATACTTTACAAATAAGATCTAAATTGATCCTTTCTTTAGTAGGTTATAGTTTGAAGGGAGAATCCTAGAAGAACACATCCACACAAAATATTTCACTTTATCTTTAACCTCCAATTTCCAGCTTCTTCTTCTTCTAATAATTTGCAGATTTGTAGATGTAACATTAAGCCACGTCCAGTTCAAGAGTTTTTGTTTTAAGAAAATAAGAATAAGATGATATAGCAGAAAACATCTCCTTTTTGTCAAAATGCCAGAAGGGTCTATCTGTTTTTCCAATTCTGCATGCCTATAACCTTCAAAATCTTGTTTCAATTTTTAAGAGAGAAGACATTCAAGAAGATCAACATTTCGTTCAGTTCTAGTCTCATCACAAGCTCATACACCCAAGCAAAAGTAAGGTTAGAAGGAGGAGATGTAGCTGGTTTGAACCCAATTGAATCAGAGATCCAAGGTGAACTCCAAATGTAAACCTCTCCCATTCCCCACCTTATATCAAAATTCACTTCTCAATGTCTTTCACAACCAACCAACTTCTCCACATACAAAAAGTACTCTGAGCAGGAACACAATCCAACAGGTTCCTATTAGGAAAATATTTACCTTATAGAGCTTTGATAACAAGGAGGTTAGGGTTAGAGAGTATCCTCTAGAGTTGTTTAGTAAATAGGGCCACATTAAACAACTAGAAATCATGAAACCCTAGCCCTCCATTCTCCTTAGGCGCAATTGGATATTTTCAAGCGTTCCACTGTAGTTTGTTTTGATTTTGTTCCAAAGCACCCCACCAAAATCTTGCAATTACCTGTACGATTTCCTTGCATGTACCCATAAACACTTTAAAGCAGGAGAGTACATACACTGGTAGGGCACTCAAAATAGCTTTCAGAAGCACCTCTTTCCCAGCTGCAGACAACACTTATTTTTCCAACTTGCAATTGACAACCTTAATCACATATTTAAACACCTCTCTTTTTGATCTTCCAATTACTAATGGGATTCCAAGGTACCTGCATAGCCCTTGTTTCTATATTCCACAAAACAATTCTTGCTGAAGAAGATGGATGATTAATCCATATTAACAATCTGGATAGAGAACAATATGTAATTGTTCAGTAATTCAAAAACATATCCAATCTATTCACAGTTAGCTTCACAGAACAATAAGGAATCATCACCAAAAAGCAAGTGGGTAATTACAGGATCATTTTTATTAACTCTAAACCCTCTAAACGTTCCCCTACCAGTGGTAGATCTAATAGTGCAAGAGAACAGTTTAGAAACCAATAGGAGTAGATAAGGAGATATAGGGTCATCCTATCTCAGACCTCTAGTATGTTGGACCAAACCACAAGCTCTCCCATTAACATTAAAATTGAAAAAAGATGAAATCAAACAATAAAGAATCCATTCAACAAGTCTCACAACAAAGCTCATTCTAATCAAATCTAATCTTAAGCATCTCCACTCAACCTTATCATAAGCTTACCCATATCAAGTTTGATAGCCATGAAACAATTTTTGTTTCTAATCTATGTCTATTGATGTAGTCCAGGGATTTATGAGCAAAGATGACATTATCAAGGACTTTTCTTTTAGGAACAAAAGCATATTGGTTTTCACAAACACACAAAGCCAGACAGGGTTTGAGTCTTTTAGATAGGATTTTAGAAATGATTTTATAGATAACACTACATAAGCTTATAGGTCTAATTGGGATAGGTTGTTAGAATTAAGACACTTACGTATAAGGGTGACAAATCATTCTTTTAATTAACTAGTAAAGAGAACGTGCATTGCACATGATCCATAGGATTTCATATAATTAATTAAATCATTTAACCTATAATTACATGTCATAATTTTAACAGGAAATTAAATGACATGATATCTATCAAAGAATAGGTTGATTGTTGAGATTCTCCCCTATTGGCTCATACCTCACTTTCTAATGCATTTTCACAATTTCTTTTGATTTAATTCTTAAGGTGATGTTATCTGGCAATCAACTTTTAACCATCTCACCTAAATTCAGGCCATACAGGTTAATCACGCTACCTAAATGCCTTGACATAGTGTAATTCATGTAAAATTTCAGCTTTTTCTGAAGCATACTTGTCTCTAATTAAACTTAGCCCAGCACCGGTCACATAACCTCCTTTCTCCTATCAAACAATCAACCTGTGGTTTGATGGTACCAAGAGTCTAGATGATATTGGTGATATATTGAGTCCAAGTCTAATTCCTTCACAAGACTCGTCTCCATAGACCTATTTAACTGCACAAGAATATGTGCCACTTTGTGCCAGTGAGTATTGGGAATCGTTACTTTATAGGCAAGATACACATGGTAAGAGCAACTTGTGCATGATAACCAAAGAATAAAAATAATATATAATGTTTTTCAATGAGTCGCAATGCTACAAAATGCCTAGACACAACTAACTAAATGTTGGAGAAATAGATTTTTTGACTCGATAAAATGTTTGAGTTGTCACAACCACTTATCTTTCATGATCCTCTTAATTCTAAAATTGGGATTCCTCCACGTGGCATCTAATCCATAAACCTACTAAGGTCAATCCTATAAATATGCACAGTATGCCATGCATTATGGTAACACATATTTTCCTACTTACCTCTCTCTAGCTTTCTAATTACCTTGTAAGTCTGTTTCTGACTTAAGCACAGTCTATGGGAAATTTTGGAGGTATATCTAGATATGGAGGAAACACCTACCAAGACTAAAGAAACATCACCTCAAGTTACAAAAGAACCTAGTAAAGTGGGAGAAAAACCATATATGGCAGCGTTACCGTCCCTTCACATCCACGAACCATCATTTTGGGAGGAAGAATACCTCATGGTACATATGAGGCAAAGCAACCTCAAAAGGCTTCCTGAAAGGATGTTTGAGAAGTGAGATAGGAAGGGTAAGAAGACAACTCCTCCACTCATGCCCCCTTGGGGAGGTCACGCGAGAGGGATAATTAAATGATCAGGGTGATAAAAGGGTAGAGGAAGTTGAGGATGTAGCTAGTTAGACTAACTGACATCGATGAGGGGACATGATAAATCTCATGTGGATCTAAATTCAAACTAGGAGATATGAATGAGTTTATCGAGAAGATAATGACACAAAATTTAGTTGAGGCGAAGGGGGATATGTGACCTTTACTCTGCAAAAGAGACAATCTCCCTTTTCGTCCGAAATCTTGGAAGAGGTTGTTCAATCAAATATTAATATCCTCGACCTCTTAAAGTATATAGTTTGCTAGTTAGAAGCGAGTTAGATCAGCGACCCATTTGTTTACAATCCAATAAAGGGTAAGCAAGTCTCTTTGAGAATTTATAAATAGGTTCAATAGTGAAGCATTGGAGGTGTAAGACATACAAATTGATATGTTGGTAATATACTTACTCACGGATTGAAAAAGGAACCATTATCTTTGGCCCTTGCTCGCGAACCTCCTATGGGTAAGAAACACTTAATGTAAGTAACTCAACAATATATTTTGAAGGAGGGGATGAATAGATCAAAAGATAGAGAATGGTCTCAACCAGGCTATGACCCAAGGGAAAGAAAATATCTTCAAGAGACACTTCGGTTTAGGTCTGAGAAAGACCTTGATCGAGGCTTGCATCAAGATTAGGAGAGGTCAAGAAAATACAACAAGTATACGTTGTTAAGAGTTCCACGAAGAGAAGCCTTAATGGCAATTACTGAAGGGTCTAGAATGGTTCAGTGGCTTAAGAAAACAACAAATATTATTATTTTCACAAGGATCATGGGCATGATACTAAATATTGTATCTAACTTAAAGATGAAATAAAAATGCACATGCAACAATGGTCCAGGCGATCTTACATTGTGAAGAATGAATGAACACCTCCAATGAAGCTCATAATGCTCGTAGACTATGGTCTTACATTAAAAGTAGTAGTAGGAGAAGGGGAAGGTGAATGTGGCGCATTAACATCACTAAAACATTGAGTGTTATCATTAAAAGAGCAAATAAACATTGTTTAGCTTGATGATTACAACTGAAGGGGCTAGGAGTCTTAATGTCCAAATTTTGTAAAAATGGCCCTAAAACCTCATAATAAACAAACAAAAAAAAATCCTAAACCTTCGATTCGATAATCCGAGTCTAAAACTTTCATAGTAAAAAAAAAATTAGGAATGTATAGAAAATATCCAACCCATTTAATCAACATCCTAGCAATGCAACCACCTAATTGAAGAGAATCGAGTAAAGAAGTACTAATAAGTAGAATATGAATACATTGACCAAGAAGAAGTATACAGGTAGGATAATAACAAAGACCTGGTTGTGTCGTTAATTTTTTTAAAGCGACATCATATTATAAAAATCATCCCACGCTTGGGTAAATAAAACAAATTTGACATCATGAGTAGCAAAAAAAGCACAGGATGCTTCTATATATTAAAAAGAATCATCATTTAGAAATTTATAGATTGAGTTCCAATGATTTGACACATAAGTAGAAAATTCTTTGGGATGTAAACCATTGTTTTGGCAATACTTTTGCCATTTTTCGCAACCGAATCATTATTTGAAATATGAATACCACACTCCTAATTGGAGCAATTTGATTTTTCAAAGTAGCTAAACCATCTTGAACACGTAAATCCAAAATATGACAAATGCATCTAACATGAAAAAGTTTATCACCAATAGAAGGTTAACAAAAAGTTTTTAGCATATCTATACTAGTCGTATTAGCGGTGGCATTATCAAATGAAATTGAAAATAGTTTGCTACCTTAATGATAATCAGATAAAATAGTGAATATTTTGCACGACATATTGACCGCAGAATGCTGGGTATTAAATTATCTATATGTAATCAGATATTTTTGCAAAGTCCAATAATTATCAATCTATTGACATTTAATTCCCATATAATTATTTTTATGATGGGAATCCGTCCAAATATCCAAGAATACTGAGACATTATGTGGCCAAGTATCAATATGGAAGTTAAGTTCAACTTATATTAACCAACCATCTTATCAAGATCACGAGTAATCTTATTACTTGAAATGCTAGTGCTACATGGATTAAATGCACCTTTAGTATAATATTCACAATGACTACAATGCATATGATTAAAAGGAAGGCCAAAGGCAACAAATCATGTAAGAAACTTTCTATGACCACTTTCGCTATATTGAAATAAATTAGAATTCGTACCTTGACCGCCGGCCTCGTCGGTAGATGATGATGGGAAGTTTATTTGTTTTTGAGAGCTATCAATTTCGTATTTGTCATGATGGTTCTTCTCGAAGTTTGCTATCATTGTCCCATAGCTGGTATTATTACCACCAAGGTGTAGTGCTTCTTTCAATAATTATATTGTGGCGACTTGCACCATCGATCATTGTTTTTGTGAAATGAAATTTGAAGATGGGAAATTGGTATTCCTCCCCCTTCATTTTTCTTGGAGGTAGAAGCGGCATAGCTCGATTAACAACCTTTTCTTTCTCATCTTCACCAAGGTTGACGTGTGCCGGCGGTTCGAATTTGTTGGAAATCAGGCCAGCAGAACACAGAGCTATATTAGGAAAGGGAAACATTGTCTTTCTTATTATTGATTAAAGGTGTTCTAGAAAAATACATATATAGGGCTAAACCCTAGTTCACAGGCTGTACACCACAAAACACATTGCAACGGATACACTGTATGAGCCCTTGATAAAAGATAGCTACACACTAAACAAAGGGTGGAGATTACTCCAATATAAGAGGTGGAGAATGCACCCGTACATGTCCTGCATGACCTCATGCAAACGTCCAAAAACTGAGCTGAGGGTTTACACAATGCCACTTGTAATGCTGAGATGAAAAGGCTGTGCTGCTGAGCTGTCATGGGCTGATTAGGATAGTCTAACAGAATTCAACGAAGGTGGGTAAATTCTCACCGGAACTGATTAACTATATAATTCATCAATTTTTTGCAGCATCACTCATCATAAACATAATTATTGGCAACGGTTGAAGGTTCTTGAGGACCTTGACCTCTAACTCAGCCTCGGCCTCAATGAGATCCTCGATTAGTATTAGCATTAATATTACGAGAAGAGATTTCCATAATAATATTATAAAAGAAAGATTATAAAAACGAGAAGAAGATGATTAGTTATTGGTAATATATTTTTTTACAAATTAAGAACTTCAAGTTTGAAAATATAAGTGAAGAAGAAGAAGATTAGAGATGAATTCATGTGATAATTGGTGTTCGAGAGGGGAGGTATTTATAGGTGTAGAAATAGATATTTAAAAAAAAAATCTAAAAATAACCATTAGAAATCGCCAATTTTTGGCTAACCTATCTATTATTTCCAACGACTATTTTTTCTAGCCATTGATCTATCATCCAGGTCGTTGATTTCAAATGGCTTCGAACCGACTGATTAACCACCGGTTATAACTGACAGTTCATTAATAAATTTTTTTTCAGTTAAACCATCGGTTAAACTGGTGGTTTTGGTTTGTAAATATTTGAACTGAAATGGAACCGTCTGAAATAGATACACGATTTTGGTTCTAGCCAAAACTGGTGGTCAATGATTAACAAAATCATTGAACTTTAATCGGAACCGATGAATTTTTGGTTAATCAAATTTTTTTTAACATGTCTAAGTAGTATGCGATAACGTTCACCAGCACTCGATTTAATGCCTATCGCCTCCAAACAAATTTCTAAATTTTTTTTTTTGGATAATGAAAATATCCTGAGTTGCTCTTGGTTCTCATCCGCCATACGGAGCTCAACTTACAATTGTTGACAATACAATCAGATCACGAATCCCGGTATAGAAATGAATAAGCAGAGTCAAAGTAAAAGACAAAAGTTAAATTTATAATGGTCTTTTTAAGGAGACCTAGAAGAATTTCTTGTTTTTATTTATTATTTTAATTAAAAGACTAAGAAAGCACGAAAATTTTGAAAAAGGGGACCCACGGGGAGGTACTTAAAAGAAGACAATCATAAGATTTAAGTGGGTGCCATTATTTTCGAACTATAGATTTGGTTTATAGATTCATAATGTTGATCCTGACACCTCACCAACTCACACCCAACTAAAATGACATAAACATCTTCAGTAACATCCAACTACAATATGACCCCAATTTTCTAGAGCTTCTTCAACTATTATCTATGTAATCCTCTTTGATTACTCTAAGATTATATCCCAACACTTTATATATTCGAAATAATACTCTCAAAGCAATTCTAAGATATAAAAATATTCAAGATTCAAAACTTCTACCAACCTCATCTAGAGGACACACGCTTTCCAAGAGAGAGAACAAGTCACCCTCAGTCAAAAGGGATAATCTTGAATAAGTTGGGGATAAAATAATAAAATTGAGATAACAACGAGGATAATTTGAAATAATAGATTTATTACAATATAACATAAAACCAAAATAACAAAAGTATTAGGGGAGCGAACTCTTTCCTTAAGATTATTATTGGCATGTATGCGTGCTCACGGATATATGACAATGAATATCCCAATATATAATGACAATGGTACCAGAAGGAGTAGTCAATCAGGTTAAGCTAATGAACGAGATCTGGTCGGACACTTGAGCAAAATCCTAACTGCAGGCTATACGATGCGTAAGGTAGGTAGGAATATGATGTGTATGTATGAATGTTGATGATGTTCAGAAATACTCTCAAGATATGTTTCTAATATGTATTTTACACTATGTAAAGATTGATATTAATAGGCTTGAGTGTGCCCTTAAACAAGGAAAAAAGATCGTAGGGATTCGGATTCCTAAAACAAGTCAATCATCATCTTAGGGACCAACTAAGGCTAGGAAGCTTCAAGAAAAAGCCCAAACTACTTAATGCCTAATGAATTAAATAGTTTGTGGTCCAACACCTTTAATGATTCAATTTCTATAAAATAATGAATATCATTCATATGTCTGACATTTCCTCTTTACTTAAAAAAATCTCTCACCCTCTTTACCTTTCGAATGTTTACACAAATATATTGTCTAACTTTGTTCATTAACTTTTCTCTCACCTGAACATGGATTTGTGAAAGTAAATATATAACGATAATCTACTCGAGACGTACATTAAGGATTTGACATTCGTTTTAAATACCTATCTACATTTGGAATATTTGGCCGAAGTTACCATATATAACTTTCCCAAATTCGTTTTCTCCAATAATCCCCAACATGAGTGCAAAAACCAATGTATGATGTATGTCTCTTAGTTGCTCAGTTTCCACTAAATATTATTACATCAGGGCAGGTAGCTTATATGAACCCTCCATAGTGAAGCACCATCGAATATACCCGCGGGCAAGTTGACAGTGTTATTGAACTATTCCGCTTACGAGTATACTAGGACAATGATACTCACCTAACAAATTTTACACCATTTCTCAAGTTCTTAAAGTTGTGTCCACTTTTGGCCTTGGAACACCCATTGAATTCTTAAGTACTCCGGTTGAGGTGGCCACTACTCTTCACTTAAATAGGTGACCTTATCTATCAGAAGTATCCTGCAATTCTCCACCTTAACAAGTATAGATCATTATTAAAAGTGTTAGACTTAACCTCACCACATTTATCAGGCATATCACTTGGTTATCTTCTCTAGAAATGGGTTTTCTCAAGCTAGATACCAGATTCTTAGAACCGAATAGTCTAAAGTTTGGTTGTACTATTGAACCAAGTTAGGTGTCCACTAAAGACCGTTCTTTAGTTGTGGATTTTACCCTCATTCCCTCTAGCAATGTATAGAATTGATCTCAATTTAAACTCTTTGTAAACGGATTTGCTATATTTTTCTTTGATTTCACATAATCAATGGAAACTATTCTCCTTGAGATCAATTCTCTAAATGTATCGTGTTTCCAACGAATATGTCGTGATTTACCGTTATAAACCTAATTGTGAGCCCTTGTGATAGCAACTTGATTATCGTATCATAATGTATCTCAATCATTGATATTGGCTTCTTCCAGCATGGAATGTCCTCGAGAAAATTTCTATGCCACTTAGCCTCTTCACCAACTTTATCCATACCTATGAGTTCTGATTCCAAGGTGGATCGGGCTATGAATGTTTGCTTAGTGGATATCCAAGACACAACACCTCAACCGATGGTAAAAATATATCCGCTAGTAGAGCGTGATTCCTTAGAATTCGATATTCAGTTCGCATCATAGTACCCTTCGATTACTTCTTGATATCTCGTATAATGCAGCCCATAACTAAGAGTATACTTCAAGTATTATAATATTCTAGTTAACCCTTTCCAGCGGTTGCTATTCGGACTAAGCTATTTAGCTTGTTCACCGAATAAGCTAGATCTGGTCTAGTATAATTAGTAATGTACATGAGACTCACAATGATATTAGCATACAGTTGAGCCACTGGATCACATTTGTTTCTCACTAAACTAAGGTTATCATCAAATGGAGTTTTAGCTATTTTACCATCAAACTCATTAAACCTTTTCAGTACGTTTTCCACATAGAGGGACTGAGAATGAACTATGTCATTTGAGTTTCTTATGGACTGATCCCAAGAATGACATCGGCTAAATCCATGTCCTTCATATCAAAGTTATATTTTAACATATTCTTCGTATTTGTGATCATATCACGAGAACTACTTAATATCAACATGTCATCAACCTAAAGACAAATAGCGATGAATGAGTCAGTGTGCTCTTTACATAAATACATTTATCGCGTTCATTAATGCGAAATCCATTTGACATCATCACAGTGTCAAACTTGAGATGCCATTAGTTTGGTGCTTTTTCTAATCCATACAATAATTTTACAAGTCTACACACCTTGTTCTCTTGGTCAGGAACTACAAACCATTTACGCTATTCATATAGATATCTTCATCTAGTTCACCATTCAGAAACGCAGTCTTACAGACATTTGGTGAATTTCAAGATTTTCCAACGCAAAAATCACCAAAATCATCTTAATAGAAGTAGTTCTCATTACAGGTGAATAGGTATCAAAAAAGTCATATCCTTCTCTTTGTTTAAAGCCTTTGGCCACCATCTTAGCTTTATACTTATAAATTGAGCATCAGTTTTATAGTTTCTCCTCAGGACTCACTTATATCTTAAAGGCTTATTACCATGTGGAAGATCGGCCAACTCCCATTTATGATTCTGCATGATTGAATCAATCTCATCATTGATGGCTTCCTTCCATATAGAGGCATTAGGACTAGACAATGCTTCTTGAATAGTACAATATTCATTATCTAGAAAATAGATAATAAAATACGGACTAAACATTTTTGTAGTCCTAGCCCTTTTGTTGCACCTTGGTTCATCATGATCATCTTGTGATGCATCTTTATCTGCAAGAGGTGCTGCTTCATCTTTAGCATCATGAGTTCTCTTGTTAGAACCATCACCATTTTCCTTTACAAGGATATATGTGTTCAAAGAACACTGTATTCCTTGAATATGGTTGTTCCTTCAGTCACATCAAGTGTATCAGACTTGTGTACCTGAAACCTATACGCAGTGTTATTATGCACATATCCAGTGAAGATATTATCGATTATTTTAGGCCCAATCTTCACTTGTTTTGTATCCGAGACTTTTACCTTGGCCAAGCACCCCCACACTTTGAGGTAACTATAAGCAGAAGCTTTACCTCTCCATAGCTCATATGATATCTTCTCCTTTCCCTTGTGGGGAACCCTACTCAGAATATGGATAGCAAAAAAGATCGCTTCGCCCCACATATTTGGGGATAACCCTCAACTGATTAACATATCATTCATCATCTATTTCAGGGTTTGATTCTTGCGTTTAGCAATAACATTTTATTGAGGTGAGTAAGGAGTTGTTTGATGAGTTATGTTATGTTCAGCGCAAGAATTTCTCATACGGTTCAACATATTCTCCACCTCCATCATTACGAATTACCTTAATTCTAGTGTTCAGTTGATTTTCTAACTTCATTCTTGAAGTCTTTGAAAGCATCAGAAGCTTCGTATTTGACCCTTAGAAAATGGACCTAAAAATATTGCGCATTCACTAATAAAAGTAATAAAGTACTTCTTACCACCTCTAGTTTGCACAAGTTTCATATCACATATATCGGTGTGAACTAACTCTAAAGTTGCAGAATTCTTTCCACGAAATGATAAGTTTCTTCTACCATCTTAGCCTCAACACAAATCTCACATTGTTTTTTAAGTCAACATTGACTTTTGATAGTAAATTTTCATTTTCCAATTTTATTGGACTTTCATATGGGTTTTCAGATACTAATGAGGCCAAGTGATAGGTACCTTACAACTTTTAATACTCATAATGGGCAATATGAATTCCTAGTGATGCCCTTTGAGCTATGTAATGCACCAACAACCTTTCAGTCACTAATGAACCAGGTCTTTCAACCTATGTTGAGGAGGTCAGTTCTTGTCTTCTTTGATGATATCCTCATCTACAGCAAGACAAAAGGGGACCACTATAGAGATGTGAGGGCAGTCTTATACTTACTTAGGAAACACTCCCTCTTTGCAAAAAAGAGTAAGTGTCACTTTAGACAAAAGCAGATTGAGTACTTGGGCCATATCATATCTAAGGAGGGGGTGGCTAATGATCCTAGCAAGATCTCTAGTATGGTACAATGTCCAAGGCCCACTAATGTCAAGCAACTTAGAGGGTTTTTAGGACTCACAGGTTATTACAAGAGATTTGTGCAAGGCTATGGAATATTAAGCAAACCACTTACCAGTTTGCTAAAAAAAGGGGGATTCTCATGGTCTGAGGAAGCTGATGCTGCCTTCAACAGTCTCAAGGAAGCAATGGTAACAGCCCCTGTGCTAGCTTTACCAGATTCCTCGAAGCGTTTCATCTTGGAGACAGATGATAGTGGAATCGGGTTAGGTGCTGTTTTAATGCAAGAGGGCAGACCAATATCTTACATGAGCAAGGTCTTATGCATGAGGAATCAAGGACTATAAATATATGAGAGAGAATTTATGTCTCTATTGATGGAAATTCAAAAATGGAGGCATTATTTACAGGGATATAAATTCATTATTAAAATAGACCAACAGGCACTCAAGAACCTACTGGACCAAAGGATCATGAATCTCATGCAACAAAAGTGGATTACTAAATTACTGGGGCTTAACTATGAGATTCAATACAAAAAAAAGGGGCAGAGAACAAGGTAGCAGATGATTTATCTAGGTAGGAAGCTTCTGTGGAGTTAGATATGCCACATCCATTATCACACCTACATGGATACAACAGGTATCTGATAGTTACTCAGATGATCCTTTCTTTGAAAAAAATCCTAACATCCAAGTCTTTGGACCCCCGGTCATACCCTGAATTGGAGATACAGGGGGGAATCATAAGATACAAGGGAAAAATAGGGGTGGCTAATGTCCCCACTCTCAGGAACACCATTCTATCTGAGATGCATAATTCAGCCTATGGTGGACATCTTGTATTTTGGGTACATACAAGAGGGTTGGCAGGGTGTTTTATTGGCCCCTAATGAAGAAAGAAGTGGAGGATTGGGTTAAACAATGTGAAGTGTGTGCCAAAAGTAAGGCTGAGAGTGGTTACTACCTTGGATTGCTTCAGCCCCTTCCCATTCCTCATCAGGCCTGGACTCATATCTTAATGGACCTTATTGAAGGGTTTCCTAAATCAGCTGTAAAGGATGTAATCCTAGTAGTGGTGGACAGATTCACCAATTATGGCCATTTCATAGTCCTATCACACCCTTTCATTGCCATGATAGTTGCTAGATTATTTTTGGACTCAGTCTACAGGTTACATGGGCAACCTCTACACATAGTCATTGACAGGGATAAAGTCTTTACTAGCACTTTTTGGAAGGAGCTTTTTAAAGCTATGGGGACACAACTAAACTTCACATCAGCCTATCACCCCAGTCAGATGGACAGACTGAGAGATTGAACCAATGTCTGGAGAACTACCCGAGATGTATGGTGCAGCAAAACCTCAGATAATGGGTCAAATGGTTCACCATGGCTGAATTTTGGTATAATACTAATCACCACACTAGCCTAAACATTACCCCTTTTAAGGCTATTTATGGGTACCAACCCCCTTTTACCTTTTTGGAGACACTCATAAGCACACAAAGTCAAGACGACATAATTCATACAACAAAGACAACAATTAACACAAGATCTCAGACAAAATCTACAACAAGCACAACAACGAATGGAATTTTTTGCAGATAGGAAAAGGACAGAAAGATGTTTTGAAGAAGGGGACTAGGTTTACCTGAAACTTCAGCCTTTCAGGCAGGATTCAGTGGCACTTAGGAAGAACCTAAAACTATCAGCAAGATATTATGGACCATGTCGGGTCATAGAGAGGGTTGGATAGGTAGCTTACCGTTTGCAACTTCCAACAGGAGCCAAGATCCAACCGATTTTCCATGTTTCGCTCCTGAAAAAGAAACTCAGCTCCACAGTGCAACCGCTTCCTAATCTAGACCTTCCAATCATGGATGACGACGGCAAAACCGTAATCACACATGAGGAATCAATTCGTAGCGTTTGGTTCGTAAATAAAGGGAAGAAGTACAACAATTCTTAATTAGATGTGGCAATTGCGAAATTGAAAATTCAACCTGGGAAGATGAGAAGTACTTACGCAAGAAATTCTCAAAGTTTGATCCTTTGAGACAAGGATCTCAAAACGGGGGCGGTATTATCATGAATTTGGAGTGATCGTCGTCACGAGAGAAAAAAGGGAAAAGTTTAGGGTTTGAAGAAATTGGGATTAAACCGTGCGAACCAATGTTTGAGGGTATCAGGGCATTGTATCAACTCTGAAGAAAGAAACGGGTACCGGACTTGGGGACTAAGGACACATGGCGTGATCTGATGCCTTACAGTTTTAATTGCTTTTATTTTAGCAATCCACTTGTTTTAATGTTATTTGTTTTGGTTGTTAGTGCATTTCCGTGAAATGTGGATCAAGCATGATGCTTTTGGTCCCCTCTTCTTTGGGAAATATATGTAATGCTAAAACACAGAATGAAGGTCAATCAATTACATTTTATCTCTAATCTATCTTCCTCTCCAAGTCTATTCCTCCAACATATTTTATCTTAGAATATGGAAATCAAATTACAATAATTCCACAAACTTAATTCCACAAACTTAACAGTCGTATCTTTAATATTTAATAATTAAATAATTATAAAATAAGAAAGAATAATGATATAGCATGTCATGTCCTACAGAGTATCTAGACGTAGATAGATATCACTCCACAATCTTTATCCTTTTTTAATTCATGTAAGCATAACATTGTATTTCGCAGCGTTTTACATTGAAAATGTATAAAATCCATTGTCGACGTGTCTATCATTTCTCCCGTGCATTGGATATGCTTCTTTACCAATCAAATGCAAAATTAGTAATACAACAAATTTATACTATTTTCTTTGGTTAAACTCAATTCAAAAACTCATTTCGCTCAAGAATTTGACTATTCATCTTAATTAATTACTCAATCAAGAATATCATACAAGAAAAATCGACTATTCATCTGGAGTAATTATTTAATCAAGCACATAAGACAACAAAAATTACAAGGCATAACAACACTCAACCAACAAACCTTTCCATCACCGAGTCTCCAGTTAAGGTTATTATCTATAACGATAGAGCCAACACTAGTGACAACAACCGATAAGTTACTAAAATCATAAAGAAAGAAATGAATGTTTGCAAGTGGCTTAGACCCTACTATTGGCAGGCAGTGGCAAGACGCCATCGAAGAAATCTCCAAAATAACCCCGAGGCTCGTGTACTAGCTTCGATATTATGTCCCTGAGCGTGAGAACGCCTTCCAGATTCCCAGTCTCGTCCACCACATAGATGCGGTGGATCTTCATAGAATCCAATTTCAAAATAACTTGTTTCAGTGTATCATCCTTCCGGCACGTAACCATGCCGCTCAGCAACGGGGACCCGTTCTGATGCTCCTGTATATAGCTTCTAACCGATGTCAGGAAGTTCTTGGCAGTGATTGATCTGCGCATCAACATGTCAGCGACAGAGAACTTATTTGTTATAGTACCGTCAGACTAGAGTTTTTTGCCAAAATATTTCCAGCCGCATCACCAGTACAATTGTCTACATGAATTAAACTTACTTTTACATTTATCTTAGTATCTTATAAGGATTTAGAATCTGCAAAATATTTTTTGTCAAATGAAAAAGGTAGTAAATAGAGACATGTTCCAGACCTGTATTCCTTGTAGATCTCTGGTGCAATAAGAAGGAATTGGATATCTCTGATGCTTATATTACCGATTGCCTTGTTTCCACCACTTGCAACCACAGGGACACCTCCAACTCCGTTCTGTCTCATTAGTTTGAATGCTTGAAGCACAGGCTCGTCCTCGTGCACCTGCAGACGGCAAAGAGCACACTCAAGGATATGTCCAAAACCGAAAGAAAGAAAGAAAGAAAGAAAGCATACAAGACACGTGATTTCGGCCCATTACCTTTACTATGTGGCTGGTTTTCATAAGGGGAAGCCCCAGTTCAAACAGCTTCTTGGAGCCCCAACTCTCGAACCAATGAAGGCCCGCACATTCTTCCAGCATGTGAATAACAGCACTTTGAGTGATGACATTGTCGATCTTCGCCTCCCCTAAATCAACCACCGGGACACTCTTCATTCTGTACTTCGACAGCAGTAGCAGCATCGTCAGAAACGAGTTAGCTTTCTGCAAAGCCAGAAAAGGAGCCCATCGGAAAGTTCCCGATATATCCCCCACCTGTTTATTCATCATAAATTAATTATGAAAATACACACTTATAAGTTTAGGAAGGAATTAAAAAAAAAAAAAGACCTTTGTATTTTTGTAGAAGTCGGAAGAAGTAAGAGTCTCGAAAAATATTCCACAGGTGGCAGTGGGGGAGTCGGGGTGCCTGCTTTTAAACCTGGGAGAAGACATTCCACTGGCTGCTGCCGCTGCAACAGCGGGCCCAATATCATCACCCGACCCCCCATTCATGGCTGAATCAAACGGAGATCCCGTTTCCATCTTTTCAGACTGAGTTAAGATCCATACGACAATGCCAGCGAATTCTACAACACCTATGTATCTGTCGATCCAACTGGCATCTTCAGGCGCGTTGACATCCACCACTGGCGCACTAAGCACTTTGTGGCTGGCCAGTAACTTCACTGCTTCTGCAAGACTCGTGTCTGATCTTATCTCGATAACTGTAATTACCAACAATCACATATGATTGATACACAAGCTTTACTTACCCCTAAACATACCACATTAATGAATGATGTTTATTTCAGTAGATACGAATTATGTGATAATACAGATCATCCCAAATCCCAGCCTAATTAACTGCCCTTGACACAGGAACCCAAAACCAATCATATTCACAACAAATCCACCCCCTTTCAGTAGGCAACCCAACTTATTTATTTAATTGTTTTTTTTTCTTAATTACCTAAACAATCATAAAATTATGCACCACACACACACAAGAAAAGAAAGAACAAAAAACTACAATAAATTATGATCAAACTTCCAATCAAGAACAATAAACACAATCTTTCGATCATAGACGAGGAATTAGAAATCAATTAATGGATACAATTAAGAAGGGAAAAAAAAAAACCTAGTGACGAAGGAGCATGTGGGAAAGCAGAAACAGGGATACTCTCAAAACAGGCATTGAGCTTCTCAGTAGGGCTGAGTTGAGGCTCTTGCACATCCCATAAATCCTCTACCTGCATCCCCAGCTTTGCTTCTGGGCTCCTCGGCGTTTCACCTTCTTCCGCAACCATCTCGATTAAAAGTTTGATCAATAAGATCCGACTGTTATTAACTTAATTCACCCTATAGTAAGTGACAAATTTTAGGTGGCTTGTTAGGTATAATCACTTTCTTGAAAGTTGACGCACACCAAAAACCAATCATGGCACTCTGTTATTGTTCTTAAGAATACTAATAATATAATAGTGCAAAAAGTGTACGTGATGACTCTTGTTCCGGTGCTACGCGAGTGCATACTAAATTATGTGGTCCAACTGATCTTGGTCGCGCGAATTTTGATCTAGTGACACGTGGCGGCATCGGCCTGTACGGCTGACGCAGTCAAAGTTGGGAAACGATGAGTTCGCTTCGGGTCTTTCTTTAGTTCTTATCCATTGGAGCTCTACTTTGAAGCTCATACTTATCCGAACTTCAATTAGGGCCACTAGCTATTTTTAACTATAATAAACTGTAAAAGTAGATATTACCTTGCCCCCCAATTACGCGAGTTCTCTTTTTTACATCATCGATCGAACTTTCAAAAATTAAATCACACTTCACGCATATGAATAACATGATACATCAATCCCCCGTATCCCCGCTTCCGCCAATGGAATTTTCGGGAACATTTGTCATGCTTAAATATCTTTCACTCGAATCTTTAACTAATGTAACTAAAGTTATTCCACTGTTACATTTTGTGTCTAAACTTAGTGTTAACTTTTACTGTCTTTTAAAACTTGCACAACTGCACTTTGTTATATTTGCTTACTAGAGAACAAGATGATATTCCCGACCAGCGAGAATCTAAGAGTTCTTAAATAATAATTAGGACGTTAATAAATTACTTCTATTTAGATAGATCAATTCAATATATAAATGAAAGAAACATTTGTTTAATAATATTAATAATCTCTTTATGTAATAACAAAATTTTGAGAGTGGTAATTTTTAAAAGTTCAATGCATTGCTAAATATACCCGTAGTGCACCGACCATACATTTACCTAAAAATAATTTAAATGGTGTACAAATATAAATATACTTCGTGCTTTCAACTGAAAAAGCCATAATGGTGCCATCCTTAGTTTAAGCTACAATAGAGAAAATGTATGGACAATTTATAAGAGTAATTCGATTGATATTCGTTTTGGCTAGAGTTTATTCTAACTCGTTCGGTTCGACAAGATAATCGAATCACTCTTGAACACAATTATCCAATATCTAAAGTTTAATAAATACATCATTTTCAATCAATCCTTAACTCATATTACTCACAAATAAAAGGACCTAATTCTTAGTGCATTTAATTAAGTTCGACACATTTAACAAAATTAGTGTAAAACTCGCGATTTTCGCGCAAATCTAATAAATACAAAAAAGAAAAAAAAACTTAAAATTATCAAAAAAAAATTCTTTAACAAATTAAGAATGTGAATTATTAATATCATATATATATATATATAAATTTTGAAAAACTTATTTGTAATCTACATTAGCTATCTTATTGATAATAATATTATTTTCGTCGTAACAGAAACCTTTCAACCCTTTACACTCTTAACTATCAATATTGTAAAATAAAGATGACTTGTGCGTTACACGGGAGTTTAAAAATGACACTTTTGAAAGTTTTGTGATAATTATAAAAATAAAAATCTTGTAGTACGATCGTATTTAAAACTTGTATGGCGTTCCATCCCAATATAAATATTCGTTGAAATACTTGTATCGTTCTACTTATTTTTCAACGTTGTTCATAATAAATAATTTTCGAGTAGATTTATACATGCGATGCGTAAAATTAGTTGTTAAGTATAGCAAGAAAAACAATGTCATCACTTAGATATTAAAAAAAAACTAAGATCTCATATATAATTGCCAAAATAATATTTTATTAATGAAATCAATAAATTTATTATTCTAAATCAATCATTTTAGGGGCAATTGCCAAATACTACATAGGAAAAAATATTTTTGTCAAGTACTATGACTAATTATACAAAATGTCAAATAGTCCAACCACAAATATACAATTACAAGGTTACCCCTAATAATAATAATATAATAATAATAATATTAATAAACAATACACCACCACCTCCCGCCGCCGAAAATTTTTTTCGGTGAGATTTTTTTTTTTTGCACAGGAAATATAAAGTTAAAAATCTCACTATAAAGTAAGAAATTTTTAATAAGAAATTTTCTTACTATTTCATACATAAAGTATGAGATTTTCACTATAAAGTAAGATTTTTTTCTTTTTTTTTTAACATAAATTAAAAATCTTTATTTTAGAAAATAAAGTAAGAAATTTCACTATAAAATAAGAACTTTTCCTATTTTTTCAAATATAAAATAACAAACTTTCTTACTTTAAAGGATATAAAGTAACAAACTTTATTAATTTTTTGAACATAAAGTTTGAAATTTCACTATAAAATAATAATATATAATTTGTATTAAATAAGAAAATACATAATAATAATTTGCTATTAAGCAAGGATTTTTTTTTCTCTATTTTTTTTTTGGCAAAACAAAAGTGTGTAATAAGTAAAAAAAAAGTAATAAGTAAGAAATACATAACAACATTTGCACATCAAAGCAAGAAACTTTTGCCAATCAAATAAAATATTTTTGTCATCAAGTATGAATTTTTGGACATTAAATAAAAAATCTGTTACATATAGTAAGAAGTTTGGACATATAGTAAGAATTATTTTTTGAACATTAAGTAAAAATGTTTGGACATATAGTAAGAAATGTTTGCACATATAGTAAGAAATACATACATATAGTAAAAAATCCAGACATATAGTAAGAAAAATATTTGGGTTGAAAAAAAATTGACTACACTGACTCCATGGACATGTAGTAAGAAATTCGGAAGACATACAGTAAGAAATTTTGGGCAGAAAAAAAAAAAAATGTCGAAAATAAATTCCGGCAGCCGGAAAATTTTCGGTTGGCCGGCGACGGCAGTGGCGGCCGACGGCTAACTTTATATTTGCTGGGCGAAAAACAAAAAAATCTCGCCGAAAAATTTTCGGCGGCCGGGGGCGACGGCCGGCCGGCAGGTGGCAGCAGGTGGCGGTGGTTGGCGGGAGGTGGTGGTGTATTGTTATTATTATTATTATTATTATTATTATTATTATTATTATTTAGCTATTTTAATAGTAAGGGTATTGTGGTATTATTCATATCTCATTTTTGGACTATTTTGCAAAAAATAGGTACTATTTGACTTAATATTGGATGAAGGACTAATTGACAAATGGACCTCAACTTGGGGTACTATTTGACGATTTCCCCATCATTATATTTAATATAGTAAACCTTTGATATTGACTTTAGTCAAGATAAGGTCATAATATTTGATTGATTTATCATAAATAGAAAACCTAGATCACAAAATAAATATATCTTCAATTCTAAAATAAGATAACAACATATTCTACATTGGAGACCAAATATATGTATTCATAACTAACATGTCTAATCATATTAATATGTCTAATCATTCAAATCATTATATCTAATCATTTAAATTACTATGTTGATATATTCGGTAATCAAGTAATAATTCCAAGATTGTGAATTTCGAGTACTCTCCGTTGACATTAGTATAAATTACGGTCAGATAAATCTATTTGCAGAGGTCAATTTATTCTTTTGGTATGGTTTATTTTTCAAGAAAACTAATGTTTAAAATTAGGTATATAAGAAATCTAATCGTATGAATATATATATATATATATATATATATATATATATATATATATATATATATATATATTGAAATAGATTTGCATAAGTAATGCACGTGATTGTGCATGATAACCTATGTATGATTAAATAATTAATTTAGCAAAGGACCAATCAGTTAATTAATAATATGTATATTGATATACAAATTTTTTGACTTTGTAAAATAAATATGTATATAATAATATTCAAGTTATTATAAGTCACTGTGAGCATATTACCCTAAATCTATTTCTAGATGCCAATTTCTTCTTCTATTATGGTTTATTTTTAACAAAAAATTATAAATTCCTGGAATGTTATAAATTCGTTTTCGCAAAAATTACAACAATAAATCCTGGTATGAAGTCCAAAAATAAAATAAAAAATACCATCAGAAATGCTTCTAAAGAAGGTTTATGATATCCAAGTCAAAAAGGTAGATGCAACTATCTGAAGCTTGTTGTACATAATAGATTGGGACGTACACATTTATCCAAAACACGTCGGACCTACAAGTGAACAAAAACTATGTAAAATCTCTAGTTCCAATTATATGGAACGAAAAATATTATACAAAAAATACGATCGACAAAAAGTATCCTTCAGTACACAGAGACACCAATCAATTTAACCATTTCATATACTATTGGTTCAGAGGTGTTGGGAATTTATTCTTGGCAATAAATCCTATTTTGTTATTTGCCTTTCTTGGGCACAAAATAAATTAGGGAACTAGGTTTAGGTTTTTATTTGTTTCCTAGTTTATATACAGGACTTTATTTAGTTTCCTAGATTGTGTTTAGAATTTGTTTTACTTGTTTACCAAGTTTAGGATTCCAGAATTGTCTATTTAAGACAAGAGAATACTAAGACTTGGATACACTTTGAATAAGAGACGCACGACTTTGACGAAGAAAGAGCAGCACGCGACGCACAACAAGGAAAGAACACGAGCGATTACTTGGAGCCAGTGTTCGAGATTAAGGTTTTCGAAGTTGCGTGAGCAACATATGAGATCTTTCATCTAGACGACAAGTATTTAGTATCATGTTTTTGATACTTTAGTTTTCATATACTGAATTTTGGGTTTGTACACCCAAGTTCACAAGTGCTTTTACTTGTGAACTGAATTTAATTTATTGTGTTCTTAAGTTTTATTTCCGCCGCATATTTTTAGTTTAACTTTGGTTGATGTTAGTATTCAGTGTTGGTTAATATTGAAAGCAACATCACAAACTGATACTTATTTTCAAAACCATAGACCTTCAAATTTTACAATTGGCATCTAGAGTGGGTTACTTAAACTTTAAGTACTGATCCTTATTTATTTAGGTGCTATAGATGCTCAAGGCAACCCAAGGCCTCCGATCCTTAATGGGGATAACTACGCCCTTTGAAAACAGAGGATGCGGTGACACTTAAAGAGCATCGATGAACGTGCATGGAGAACCATTCTCATTGCATGGGAAAAGCCACGTGTCACTGATTGTGAGGGTGATACCATCGACAAGAAAGAGGTAGATTGGACTGCTGACGAAGTAGCTGCTACAAACTGGAATTCCAAATGCATCAACACCCTGTGCGGGTATGTAGACGCAGGCTACTACAGAGTCATCCAGAATTGCGACTCAGCAAAGGATGCATGGGACGCACTCCAAAGGGTGTGTGAAGAAACTGAAAGCGTTAAGAGATTAAGATTGAGAATGCTGACTTCCACCTTCGAGGCAATGAGGATGGATGAAAGGAGTCAATCATGGACTATGCCATGAGACTCTCAGATTTTACAAACGAGTGCAGAGAGCTTGGTGAATTAATTACAAACACACGTCTTGTGGGAAAACTACTGAGATCCATCTCTAAAAAATTCAATATGAAGGTTGTTACCATAGAAGAACCCAAAGATGTTGATAACATAGAGTTTAATGCCTTAGTTGGTTCCCTCAAGCAATATGAGATGGAACACCTTAGTTCCAATTCTAAAGAGAGGAATGCTGCTCTCTCCTCCGATGCTAGCTTTGACAACGATGAAGACGATGAGGAATTTGACATGAATGGGATTCTAAAAAAGATGGAATCCACTACTCTTGAGGAAGACGAATTATCCTATGTGACCCAACGCTTTAATAATTTCCTTAAGAAGAAGAATAACTCTGGAGGACCAAACTCAAAGACCAAGCTACCGATGTCTGCACCAAAGTTAACTGGACGCACTCTCTGTTGTAATTTGATTAATTTGTATGGAATTGTAATATTATTTGAGAGTTATTATGTATTTGTTAGTAGAAAATGCTTGATGAAGAAGAAAGTGATAAGGGTAGGAGAGAGAGTTAGAGGGACTGGAGAAACAGTTAGGAAGAGAATTGTAATTTTTCATTCTACCGAATACAATCTGTGGCATCCTGTTTAATAGGGAATGTTGGGGCCACAATTAGTTACATTTCCTCTAATTAACATGCTAAAAGACAAGAATGTAAAATAAATATCTAGCCTTGCATATTGGGCCTATAAACCAACTAATTAATTATCAAGCCCGTTATCAATTCTGGCCTCTTCTCCTTTAACCAGCCTAATAGCCTTAGTCTGACCCGCTCTGCCCGTGTTGACTTGGTGAGCAAAATCAACTGGTTCTTCTCCCCTTTCATTCACACAACGGGTCACAACATTACCCCTCCCAGATTGAGTTCCTTGTCCTGAAGGATCCATGTCCGGAAACGCCCGCCTAATGAAATCTGCATCTTCCCAGGTAGGTTTGATTTGATGAATTTCACTCCACACGACCAGCACTTGTTCAATTTCTGTTTTTCCCCTCTTTACCCATCGATTTCCTAAAACCCGTTGAGGCTTTAATTTTAAGAGACCCTCCATTGTAATTGTTGGTAAATCCTTTGAAGGTGTGATTCCCTGATGCAGTTTCTTCTTGAGTAGGGATACGTGGAAAACCGGGTGGATCCGAGATTCTGCAGGTAAATCCAATCGGTAGGCGACCTCCCCAATCCTTTCTAAGATGCGGTAAGGCCCAAAGTAGCGTGAGGATAATTTCAAGTTCTTCCTCAATTTGCAGAGAATTATGGCGGCATGGCTGTAGCTTCAGGTAAACTTCCTCACCTACCTCAAAAGTCCTCTCAATCCTTGACTGGTCTGCATATGTCTTCATACGGTTTTGTGCCTGTGAAAGGTTGTCTTTTAATTGTTTGAGCATATCTTGTCTGTCCTTTACAAACTCCTGGGCTTTTGTGTCTGCATTTTTGACAAATGTTTGGGTAGATAAGAAGGGGGGTGGGTATCCGTATAAGGCCTGAAAAGGGGTACACTTCAGTCCAGTATGGTAGTTGGTATTATACCAGTGTTCAGCTAAGTTTATCCATTTGAGCCAGGTCCTAGGATTTTTGTGCACCATACACCTCAGATAACTCTCTAGGCACTGATTTAAACGCTCTGTCTGTCCATCAGTTTGGGGGTGGTAAGCTGTTGACATGTTAAGCTTCACCCCCATGAGTTTGAAAACCT
Organism: Phtheirospermum japonicum; assembly: GCA_014905375.1. Classification (NCBI taxonomy): domain Eukaryota; kingdom Viridiplantae; phylum Streptophyta; class Magnoliopsida; order Lamiales; family Orobanchaceae; genus Phtheirospermum; species Phtheirospermum japonicum. The sequence goes on along the minus strand of BMAC01000522.1, from coordinate 127,507 downwards.
CTCCCCAAAATTAGCTAGTGAAAACCTTGTTTCTGTCTGATACTATGCTGAGAGGGAGTTCATGTAGCTTATACACATGATCCATAAACAGTTGAGCTACTTTTTGAGCAGTATAGGGGTGAGCTAGAGCTAGGAAGTGCCCATATTTTGTGAATCTGTCAATTACCACCAATATCACACTTTTCCCATTAACTTTGGGTAGGCCCTCAATGAAGTCCATGCTAATATGTGTCCATGCTTGTTCTGGTATAGGTAATGGTTGTAGCAACCCTGGGTAGGAATCATGGTTGGTTTTATTCATGCTGCAGACCTCACACCCTTGCACTAGTTTAATAACACCAGTCTTCAAATGTGGCCAGTAAAAAACCCCTTTTATCCTCATATAGGTTCCACCTATCCCTGAGTGGCCCCCATAAGCTGAGCTATGCATGACATCCAAAATCATTCTTTTAAGTTCATTGTCACTTCCCACTAACAGCCTTCCTCTGTGTCTGATCAATCCACTATTCATTTCAAATTCTGGGTAGGATGTGGCATTCATGCTTTTAGCTGCAATGATCTTGCTGGCAAGGGTATCAGTTTTATAGCTATTAATCACCCTTTGCATCCACATTGGTTTAATTGTGGTTATGGCAAAGCTATCTTCTCCTGGTTCCCCAACCCTGGACAGTGCATCTGCTGCCCTGTTCTCATTCCTTTTCCTGTAATGGATCTCATAATCCAATCCCAGCAACTTAGTGATCCACTTTTTTTGTGTAGGATTCATCACTTTCTGGTCTAACAAATGTTTGAGTGCCTGCTGGTCTGTTCTAATAATAAACTTGTGTCCCTGTAGGTAATATCTCCACCTTTGTATAGCCATCAATACTGCTAGGAACTCTTTTTCATAAATAGATAATCCTTGATTCCTGGGGCATAATAGCTTGCTCATGTATGCTGTAGGTCTACCTTGTTGCATCAAAACAGCCCCAATGCCATAGCCACTAGCATCAGTCTCCAGGACAAATGGTTGAGAGAAGTCTGGTAGGGCCAATATAGGAGTGGTTGTCATAGCTTCCTTCAGGTTATGAAAGGCTACATCAGCCTCATTATTCCAAGCAAACTTATCCTTTTTGAGAAGATTAGTGAGAGGTTTGCTCAATAACCCATACCCCTTGACAAACTTCCTATAGTAACCAGTAAGTCCTAGGAAACCCCTCAGCTGTTTGATTGTCTTAGGCACTGGCCAATTGATCATGCATTCAATCTTTTGTGGATCAGTGGTAACCCCCTCTTGGTTGATTATGTGTCCAAGATACTCAATTTTTGTCTGTCCAAATTGGCATTTACTCCTTTTGGCAAATAGCTGATTTTTCCTGAGTATTTCCAACACATCCCTCACATGTTGGAGATGTTCATCCCACCTCTGACTATAAATTAGGATATCATCAAAGAAGACTAAAGCATACCTTCTTAAACAACCACTGAACACCTGGTTCATCAAACTCTGAAAGGTGGCAGGTGCATTACAGAGCCCAAAGGGCATGACTAGGAATTCAAATTGGCCATGATGAGTATTGAAAGCAGTTAGGTACTTGTGCTCAGGTTTCATAAGGATCTGAAAATAGCCTAACCTTAAATCAATCTTGGAAAAGTACTTAGCCCCATGTAGTTCATCCAAAAGTTCATCAATCACTGGTATTGGGTATTCATGTTTAATAGTTAAATCATTTAGGTACCTGTAATCCACACAAAGCCTCCAGGTTGAGTCCTTCTTTAACAAGCAATACTGGTGAAGTAAAAGGACTTTGACTAGGCTGTATAACCCCACTCTGTAGCAGTTCTGCAACTATTTTCTCAATTTCATATTTTTGATCATGGGAAGCCCTGTAGGGAAACTGGTGTTTAGGGATGCTGCCTGGTTTGAGTACTATCTGGTGTTCTGTACCCCTCACAGGTGGTAACCCTGTAGGCTCTTCAAACACATCCTTATAGGTATCTAACAACTCTGACATATGTTTGTTTTCCTCTTGTTCTCCATTCTGAACTAATAGTACAAAAAGCTCTTCAACTTGTGACTGATAGTCATAGTGTATCATTTTAAACAAAGAGGGTGCTGAGATGAACTGACAGTCTGCAGTATATGTTAAGGCCTATAACTGCACCCTTCTCCCTTGGAGTGTAACTGTAAAAACCATCTACTCATAATCCAATTCTATAGGGGTACAGGATTTTAGCCAATCACCTCCTAAGATGAGATCACAGCCCTCATTCTTTAGTAGTCTTAAGGAATATGTAAATGTATGCCCCTGCATTGTCCAACTGAATCCCTTGGCTACCTTAGTACTAACCAGCCTCTGCCCATTTGCTACTCTGACCAAAATAGGATTAGCTTCCTCCACATAGCACCCCAGCTTAGTGGCTGTTGATTCTTGGATGAAACTGAGTGTACTACCAGAGTCAATGAGTATCTGTAGCTTGTTTCCCCCACTTTTCCCCCAAACTCTCATGGTTGTGATGCCATCTTCTCCTGATAGGGCATAAAGTGACATCTGTATCTCCTCCATAGCCTCAGTAGGAGTATCCAATTCAGGTGACTGGGTGTTATTGATGTGCAGGCAGTCAAACTCCTCCTCCTCTATCATGATCATATAGTTTATCCTCTGTTTGCATCTGTGGCCATAGGTGAACTTCTCATCATAGTTATAGCATAGGCCTTTTTCCCTCCTTGATGCCATTTCAGTAGATGTTAACATTTTAACTGGTGTTTTTGGCTGTGTGTTTGCTATTGGTTTTAGGGTTTGTGGGTAGGCCGGCTCTGTTCTTTTACTCTGGTAAACATGATTAAAAGGCTTAGGGTACTGTTTCATTTTTTTGGCAATAGCTTCAAGAGTTAAAATTTGTTTTCTGCCCAACTCTATGGTTTGTTGTAATGTGGTTGGTTCAAACATATTGCTAAAGGACTGTAGCTCTCCACTTAAACCACCAACAAAGCTAGCAATGAAGTATTCTTCTGTGTACCTATTCAATATCATCATGCATGCTCTTAGTTCTTCAAACCTGTCTACATACTCTGTATAAGAACCAGTCTGTTTGAGCTTTTTAAACTCTTCTATTATTTTTGCCTCCTTCAGTTCCTTAAACCTAGCAGAAATAACTTCAACCAACTGTTGCCACGTTAAATCAGCATGTGAGGTGTCTAAATTTTTGTACCACTGTGCTGCCTTTCCTTCAAAATGCATAGCAGCCAAAATAACTTTCTGATGTTAAGGAATGTTGGGAACTAACTTGAAATAACCCTTACATTTCAAGACCCAAGATCTAGGAGAAGTACCATCAAATCTGGAGAATTCTATCCTGAGAATAGGGTTGATAATGTTCTGATTCTATGTTTCTGTAATAACTCTGCCTCTGTGTTGATTATTGGTTCTGAAACTTGCACTTTCACTGCCTGAGCTCATGTCAGGATTACCCAGAATTGATTCTTCATCTGCTGAACCCTTCCCTTTGTTCATGTTGAGCAGCTGCAATTGTATAGCCGCTAGGGTTTGAGTGAGGTGATCATACTTAGTGTTCAAACCTACTAGTTCCTGCAGATTGGAGTTGATTCCTGATATTTGTTCTTGTAGTTTTAATTCACTGGCTTCCCTCTTCATTGCTTCAGTTTGCAGATTTTGATCTGTTTTTCTTTGGTACTTCTTGCAGATCTTTGATGCGGGTCCCTTCAGCCATAGCCAGGGATTGGAGGCTCTGGATACAAGTTGTTGTAATTTGATTAATTTGTATGGAATTGTAATATTATTTGAGAGTTATGATGTATTTGTTAGCTGAAAATGCTTGAAGAAGAAGAAAGTGATAAGGGTAGGAGAGAGAGTTAGAGGGACTGGAGAAACAGTTAGGAAGAGAATTGTAATTTCTCATTCTACCGAATACAATCTGTGGCATCCCGTTTAATAGCGAAAGTTGGGACCACAATTAGTTACATTTCCTCTAATTAACATGCTAAAAGACAAGAATGTAAAATAAATATCTAGCCTTGCATATTGGGCCTATAAACCAACTAATTAATTGTCAAGCCCGTTATCAATTTTGGCCTCTTCTCCTTTAACTAGCCCAATAGCCTTAGTCTGACCCGCTCCGCCCGCGTTGACTTGGTGAGCAAAATCAACCGGTTATTCTCCCCTTTCATTCACACAATGGGTCACAACACTCTCCCTAGATCTCACTCCTCACCGTCAATATCCAATGCATCCAGATCCCTAAAAATACTCAGTGAGGTACAATGCCATGAATGTAAGGGGTTGGGACACTACAAGAATGAGTGTGCTAATACTCTCAGGAGAAAGAGCATGGTTGCCACAAACTTCACTGAGGATGTCAACGATTCCGACTCACCTGAACCTGTTCCATCCTTATTTACTAATGCTGTGTGGGACGACGACGTCCATGTTGGTAACCTCGAAAGTAATACCGTGTGCCTGAATGCAGAGACTATTAATTATCTTGAAGAGTACGAGCAGTTAAGTATTGAGCATAAGCAACTGTTTGTCAGTTGGGGAAAACAGATACCCGAGGCCAAGGATCTCATGAAAGAGGTGGACAAACTAACCAAGGAAAAGAGTGATCAACTTGACATAATTGTCCGATTAGAATCGTCGCTCACCAAGAAGGATGCTGAGCTAGAAAAGGTGAAAACCGAGCTGAAGAGAGTTCAAGGAACCATCACAAATCTGAACAAGGGAAAGGCAAAGCTCAACGAAATCTTGGAGATGAGTTTCCCAGAAACCTCAAAGCATGGAGTTGGATATAAACCGAATCATCCATCACAATCATCAAGCCAAGAACAAAAATCAACCAAATTGCACAAGAAGAGAATGAGACAGTTCGTGTGCCATCATTGTGGTGAGCATTCGACCATTCTGTTGGAAGATTATTGGCGAGAGAAGACACTTTCAGAGAACAAAGGTGGAAGCTAAATCTCATGTTGGTTCCCGTGTTACCAATATTAATACCAACACCAGGTTCAAACAAGTGTGGGTCAAGAAAAATAACATCAAGTGCAATATGATCCATACCTCCCTGAAATCCCACATCCCTGGAGCTTGGTATTTTGATTGTGGATGCTCGAAGCATATGACTGGGTCAGAAGAACTACTTTCCAACATTGTCAGATTTCGAGGTGGAAAGTTAAATTATGGTGGAGGCGCAAATGGCCAAATAGTTGGTCAAGGAACTCTCCATGTTCCCGGCGTTGTATCCCTGGAAAATGTGTTGCTCGTAGAAGGTGAATGGAGAATGGACTATGTATTCTCACTGGTCAAAGGACTTTAGATAACTTCTACCAAAACCAAAGTGATGCCTTTTGTAAATTGTCTCAATTAAGTAATGCTAAGGTGTGGCATCAAAAGCTTGGGCATGTCAACTACAAGATGATGAACAGGTTGGCCAAAGAAGAAGCTCTGAATGGGCTTCCTAAACTCAACACAAATATCATCCCTGTTTGTGAGGCGTGTCAGAAAGGAAAGCAGGTTAGGGTGCCACATCCAGTATTGCAAAGTCTCACCACAACATCTTGCTTCGAACTCCTTCATATGGACCTTTTGGGACAATTTGAAGTTGAGAGCCTTGGTGGGAAGAGGTACGTTTTAGTTATTGTAGATGATTTTTCTCGTTATACTTGGGTAGAGTTTTTAAAAGAAAAATCTGAAACTTTTGAAGCATTTAAAAAACTTGCAAAAAGGCTGTGTGTGAGATTTTGTGTGAACATTGGTAGGATTAGGACTGATCATGGAAAATATTTTGAAAATGCATCGTTTTCAAAATACAATTCTACGGAAGACATAAGTCATGAGTTTTCTTCACCAATCACTCCCCAACAAAATGGCATAGCTGAACGAAAAAATAGATCTCTAGCTGAGATGACTAGAACTATGCTCATTTATATTGATATTGCAAAACGTTTTTGGGCTGAAGCTATGAATACTGCATGTCATATAATAAATATGGTTTATTTTAGACTAGGGTCATGTGCCACACCTTATGAATTGTTGTTGGGTAAAAATCCGAACTTGAGCTATTTTCATTTTTTTGGATGTATTTTCTATGTGCTCAATGATAGAAATCAGCTAGCTAAACTGGACTCAAAAAGTGACAAGTGCATCTTCATGGGTTATTCCCAAAATAGTCATGCATATATGCTATTTAATCTTAGAAGTCAAAGCATGTTTGAGTCAGTTAATGTCAAGTTCGATGATCTGACAAGTGGAGTTAAACCTACCGAGGATAATGATTTGGTCTATGACCAAAGTCCTCAAGATAATGGCATTCTTCCTGTAGATGATAGTGCAGGTATTGAAAAAAGAGATGCAGGTGCTGAAACCAGGGAATTGAGTGATGTTGGTACCAATGTTGGTTCTGGGAACACAGCATCAGAACCAACATCAACTCAAGCCGCCGCAGAATCAGATTCTGAATCAGAAGAAGAAGACCCAGCTGACCCCATTGATCTTCATGAGAGGTATATCCCATCCAGAACTCAGAGAAACCACCCCTGGGCCAAATCATCGGAAACTTAGATGAAAGGAGTACAAGAAGGCGACAGATAAACTTCAAAGAAATGGTAAGGTACGTCTGTCTGTCTACTAATTGTTCTAAGATTCGCGAGTCTTTGTATCTTTCTAAAACAGAGCCCAAGCGTGTGGAGGATGTGCTCAAGGATGAGTTCAGGACAAAGGCAATGCAAGAAGAGATGGACCAATTTGTCAAAAATGATGTTTCAGATTTAGTCCCTCGTCCAGAGAACTCTCACTTAACTGGGACAAAGTGGATCTTTAAGAACAAAACCGATGAGGCAGGCAACATTGTGAGGAACAAAGCTCGACTGGTTACGCAAGGGTACAAACAAATTGAAGGAATCGACTTTGATGAAACATTTGCCCCTGTTGCTCGCATTGAGTGGGTAAGACTTTTACTTGCTGTTGCTTGTCATATTGATAGGCGAGAAATTGTGCATTATTTAATGGTTTAATTCCTATATTTTCATGTGCTTAATATTCTTATATATATATATATTTATTTCTCGCATATTTATTATTATTAGTAGTCGAGCACAATTTGTGTATTTCTCTCTTATTTTCCAGTAATTAGGTGCTAAATTGTTGAGTTGAAGAATGCATGAGAGTTTCACGAGGAAACGAGAGACAAAAGGGGCGAGAAAACAAAGAAAGGACGATTCTGTACTTTCTAGATGGGTTATCGCTGGGATCACCCGTTATAGAAAGTGCCTCTGACTGCTGCCTACAAGAACCGATGTCGTTCGATGTACATGCCTACAAAGCTCTCTGTCGCGTCAGTCGACGCGGAACCGACGTTAATTTAGGCGAGCGCACCGAATGCGTCGACGCTGCCGACCCTGACTCGCCCATGCCGCACGCACCCGCCCAGCCTGGCGCTGGGAGTCCTATTTCTGCGAGGAAACCGGTATAGAAAGTGCAGGACACAGTTATGGAAAGTGCTTAACCGACATAGAAGGGGCGGAAATCCTATTTTAGCCAGGGAACTTGTTCTCCAAGACATCTAAACCTATAAATACCTCCCTTTAACACCAATAAACGGGTACAACATTAATCCTAGGGTTCCAAGACACCAAAAAGGAGTCCAAAACACCCAATTCAACCATCCATCAAGAGGCTCGAAGATTGAAGACTCAAGATTCAAGATCTAAGCTCTCTTATCCCTTTCTTATCTAAAATTATGTCTTCTTATTTATTTTTCTTCTTTTATTTCATGAACTCCATTAGCGAGTGATTATTTTATCT
>BMAC01000522.1:85256-108843 GCA_014905375.1 Phtheirospermum japonicum | reverse complement strand
ACGAGAGACAAAACGGGCGAGAAAACAAAGAAAGGACGATTCTGCACTTTCTAGATGGGTTATCGCTGGGATCAACCGTTATAGAAAGTGCCGCTGACTGCTGCCTACAAGAACTGATGTCGTTCGATGTACCTGCCTACAAAGCTCTCTGTCGCGTCGTCGACGCGGAACCGACGTTAATCGACGCGAGCGCACCGAATGCGTCGACGCTGCCGTCCCTGACTCGCCCATGCCGCACGCACCCGCCCAGCCTGGCGCTGGGAGTCCTATTTCTGCGAGGAAACCGGTATAGAAAGTGCAGGACACAGTTGCCCAGCCCTTTTGCTCCTCAAAACCGGTCTGCTCCTCCCCTTTCATTTCTTTCTCCTTTCTTCTCCTCGTCCAGAAATCGGCGCAGCAAAGGAAAAAATCGGCGGAGCGGCGCGGCAGTCGGCGCAGCACGGCAGAGCACGGCGGAGGCAGGCGAAGTGATTTCTTCTCCTCTACCGGATTTTGGAAATCGGCTATTAGCAGCGGTGAAGGCGTCGGCAATTGGGCGGCTCCGGCGAACGGCAACAGCGACAACAGCGGAGCAGGTAAGGCGGCGTCGGGCGATGCTTGGCTGCAACCGGCGAGGGCGGGCGATGGAGAAACGGGCGGTTGTGCCCCCGCTCCACTCTGTCCTAAAGGTGGGGCCGACGGTGGCCAACGGCGGCGGCGGCGCTAGTGGCCGATTGGCTTGCGGTTGATTCGGGCGGTGGTGGTGCGGAGATTGTTGGCTGCGGGTGGTGATGGTTTGTCGTGGGTTTCAGTCGGGCTTTGCCGTGGTGGGGTGGCTGTCGACGGAGGGTTTGGGTTGGTTTCGGGCTTGACTTCGGCCTGTAAGGTGGCTGTGGTTGTTGTGTGGCTGAGTCGGCAGGTGGGCTGCGCCTCGGCTATGGGTATTCGTCGGAGTTGGCGATTCGGTGATATTGGCAGGAGCGATGGTTCGGGATTCGTGGCCGGGATGGTTGGCGACGATTGATGCCTTGGCTGGTGTCGGGTTAGGATCTGGCCGATTTGGGCGACGTTGTTGTGGTTGTCGGCGACTGGGAGTTGGGCCGTGGTGACGTTGGCTTGGACTGCGGCTCGGCTGGTTCTCGTGGGTGATGTTTGGCTGGGAATCGCCGGGTCGTTGGCGATTTATGAAGTTTGGCTATGACGATGGTTTGGGAATTCGTTTGGGTTTGACGGTTGGTCTAGGAAGGGTGGCAACGATAATGTTGAATATGGATTTCGGCCGATGGTTGGTTTGCCCGGTTCCGTTTGATGTTAATGATGTTGTGATGTTGGTATGGTTGATGATAGAAATCGGCAGCCGTTTCGGTTGCGATGGCTGCCGGAACAGGGGACTGAGATCGTTGGTGTGTGTTTGAGAAAAAAAAATCAGAAAAGAAGAAGAAAGAAACAGTAGCAATTTACCTAGTGCGGCTGATTGGTAGAATTGTGAAAAAAAAAACTGAACTTGGTTGGATTCCTTATAAACTAAAGATGGTTTTTAAATTAGGAAAGTTAGGGTAGGGTCTTGGTGGACTAGGCTAGCAATTGGGCTTCGATTGGGCTTGTTTTAAGTCCGAGAATAAAATGACATATTAGACGGCTTAAGGTTTAAACCGAATAATTCCGTGAACGACCCAATTAATAATAACTATAGTATAAATTATAATAATTTTTAGAAGTCAAAATTATTTCATAGTCGACTCATTAGTAATTTAAATAGCTAATTAAATCACTGAATAATTATAATAATTTCTTAGAAATTGATAATATAATTWTATTTGAAATTGAACTATAAATTCGTTTAAATAGAATTCTTAGATTATTTAAAATTAAAATAGGAAGTCGTATTATGGCGACGAGCTCGGGACTAGAATTTTTATTTCTTTTATGCATGATGATAATTAAATAAATGAATAAAAATGTATTGGATGTATGGATGTTACATCCCGGCCCAAGCCCTTCATATTATCTACCGATTACACATCCCCATAACCCGAGCATCCCTGTGCACCGACTCGTGGTCTTTATGATCCGGGTTTTGACGATCCATATGCTCAACTCACCCCGCCTTCTTCTTACCCGAGGTTTGACTCGTATGCTCCCCAAATTCATGATTCATATTCTTGGAGATACGACCTTTACGACCTACCCACCTCGAGTTCGTATAATCCGAACGATGACCTGTACACCTCACTTTTTCAAGATTCGTCTATGACCCAACTCCCAGACTTAGAGTCTCTCTTAGCCGAGCTCGTGGAACTCATTGCTCTCATGGAGACTCAAATAGAACAAATTGCCAACGATGTGGACGATCTTAAACAACCTTGTGTTGACGAGATGCCCATCTTTGATGTGGTGGATCCCACTTTCGCTTATGGCAATTCGAGCTTTGACGGTCTTCTGGAAGAAGGGTGCAAGGAGGTGGAGTTAGAAGGTGAGGATAAAGGGGCGGAGGTTGGCGTTACCCCTCTCGTGCTTCTTGAAGACGTTGTAGTGGAAATTGAGGAGGAGTCACTTTTGGGGTCTCCAACGACACTTGGAATGTCGGGCCTACTTGCTTTTGGCGAGGATAAAGAAGTTGTGCCGGTTTTGGAGGATGTGAAGATACTTGAGCCCCTTCTACAACTAAGCGATGTCGTTTGTATACTTGATAAAGAGGTGGTGGAAGAGGTAGTGGGGGAGAGAGTGGAGGTTACGGTCGGGGAGACGAAGGAGTACGTTGACCCATTTTAGGTTGATCACGTTTGGGTGGTCGACTACTCCTTCTTCCGACCCTCGAAGCAAGCCCGCTCTTTTGTTGCTTTGACCTACCGGCTTGCAACGTGCCCGCCTTGGTGATTTTTGTCACCCGGTGTATCTACTCGAGAACACAAAGGCGGGGCACGATCGCCGCCTCTTTTTGGATCCCGGATAGCGTCAGTTGTATAAACCATCGAGCTATAGACGTTAAAGTAGCGCTTATTGGGAGGCAACCCAACTTGTAAAAAAAAGAAAAAAGAAAAAAGAAAATCCAAAAAATAGAAAATTCAAAAAAACAAAAAACAAAAAAAAACCGTTTATTCGTATTTTATTTTTCAATCCCCCGTTTGTTCATTTCTTGTAGGTTGCTTGTCTCGACTCCCGAAAAGTACTTACGCACAACCGCGTCAACACAAGCTCGGAGATAGGGGCGTTCTCTTTTCCCTACACTTTTTTACCACTTTATTTAGCTTAATTTGCAATGAGGACATTGCTAGATTTTAAGTGTGGGGTGTTGGTTAGAGTTCGCCTTAGGATTTTAATATTGTTTGCATGATTGCTTGTGCTAATTTGAGTAACGTGTGTGTTATTTTTGCTTGGAACCTTGGCGAAGTGACACGGTTTTGATGAATTGCTTAGGAGTTTAGATTTTCGATCGGATTTAGTGTACTTAGGTAATTTGACTCGTTGGGAACTTTGTTCGGCTTTAGCTTCGTGCTATCCTTGATGTCAATTAGAACTAGTGCCTTAACTAGCCTCGCCGTCGAACACTCTCTATAGCATTTTATTTGTATTTTGGAGTCGTCAATTGCTCCATGTGCTCGATCGAAAACATTGTAAGTTGCTAGTAGCAACATACGATCAGAGTTGTTGATTTCTCTTTTTATATCTATTGTACTTAAGTGACTCATTTCCTTGGGTACCAAAACAAAATAAAAAAAGAAAGAAAAAAAAAGAAAAAAAAAGAAGAAAAAGAAAGAAGAAAAATGATGATGAATAAACAAGGATAAGTTATAAATCCTTGTAGTTATTAAGTAACAAATGTGCAACTCTTGCACGTTTCCTCTTTCTCCTTCTTTTTAGATTTTGTTTGTTAAAGAGAGTTGTAGACAATTGGGGCTAGTAGGGAGCCGATTAACGGTTCGAACGTGGATAGACCTTAGCCGAGTCAAGAACGAGGGGACCGACTTGGAGAGTTACCTAGTACATTTAGGTTTCAGGAGTCGATCTAAACTTTCTTTGTCAAGACATCTTTGTCGTCCTTTTAGCCAAGCTAACGAGCATTTTATCATACAACGCCTTAAATTAAGTTTTTGTGCATTAGATTAGGATCACCCGGGGGTAGTTTTGTAATTCTAGATTAGTATTGCTTGAGGACAAGCAATCAATCTAAGTGTGGGGTGGTTGATTTGTACTTTTTCGTACACTTTTTTGTTACCTTTTTGTGTCGCATTCGCGTGTGTTTTGCTTGCAGTTACGGGTTTTAGGAGTCGTTTTAGCCTATTATGTTAGTTTTAGGTTTTTGTAGCTTTTGTACGGTTTTTAGTAGTTTTTCGTACATTTTTACCCTTTTTCGTATTTCTAGTTGTAGGATGACCAAGCGGATCTCGCGCACGTTCAGGGCTTCTCTTTCGACTCGGATTGGAACGGACAAGCAAGGGAACACAATGCGAATGAGGAGCGACAACCAGCGAATGTTTAGAGCGAAAACGAGAAATCGAGCCGGATGCAGCCGTTCCAGTCGATCGACTGATAGTCCAGTCGATCGACTGATCGGCAGTAGGTTGGCCAATTTCGGGCGAAGCAGTCGATCGACTGACCCTTAGTCGATCGACTGCTCCTCAGTCAATCGACTGAGTCACAGTCCAGCTCGTGAATTTTATCCCTTTTTGACAATTTTACCCCTGTGACTTTGTATTTATAGGCCCATCTTTCTCCAACCTTATCCAATCTTCCTTGGTGGTTTTGGACTAGTTCCATCTCCTCCAAGCCTCTACATTTTCTTGCAATTTAAAACCTTAGCTTGATTCTTATCTTATGTAGTTTAGTTAGCTTAGTAGTTAGTTTAGTTAGGTTAGTTTTACTTGGCAAGTGTTGGAGAGGGTGGCAATCTCCTTCACTTGTTGCCCTTTGTTGTATTGAAGACTTGGTTGCTTTTGAAGGTTGTAATTTTGATTTGAAGCTTTTGGTGTTCAAGGAAATCGGTAGTTTTGTTTCCCTTTACTTTTATGCTTAGTTATTGATTTATTGTTCATGTTGTTGTGTTGTGTTTGTTAGTTGAATTTGCTTAGGGTATGTTGTTAGATTTAGTTTGTCTTGTTGTTCTTGCAATTCTATTCCTCTTGCCTTTATTTTCTTTCAAACCTCCATGGATGTTGGTTTGAAGATTTTTTACCTCTTTAGTCTAAACAAACTCTTGGGTTCTTGAAAGATGTATGAAGATTTCCTCTTTGGTGATTTGATTTTCTTTTCAATTTAATGCTTTTAATCAATTTCAATTTCAAATGCTTTTAATTCCCCTCCATGTCTTCTCTTTTAATTTCAAGCCTTCTTGAATTTAATAGTTCTAATTTATTTAAGGTTTTTAATTAGGTTTAATTAATGTCATTAAGACTGATCACTTTCAAACAAGCTTTAATTTGTATTTGATGCAATTAGTTTAGAGACTATGGGTTTAGGGTTTAAGTTCGTTTAGAACCATAATCGGAATTTGTTGAGACTCGGGACTGACAAACCCGAGAATTGGGATTGACGACCCCAACACTTGACCGAATATTTGAGATTGACAACCCCGAATCGTGGATTAAGTGCTCGGCAAAAACCGATTGATCGTGGAGACGAACCAAACACCCTAAACCCTCATTTTCATTATTTCAATTAAAGTCTCCATTTGAACTCAAGCTTTAGCAAAAAACTCAAACCAAACAAATGACTTAATGCTTTCTTAGTTTAGATTAGTTTAATTTCGATTAACAAGAGATTGATTAAAAACACCGACCGCCGATAATATCTATCCTCGAGAGACACGACTCGGGAAAACTTACCGCTCTACAATCGACTCCGTACTATTGCGGAGACGATTTCTTAGAGTGCTAAAAAATCTTCGATCAAATTTTGGCGTCGTTGCCGGGGATAGATTAAGGCTAATGGTGTTTTTAATTATTTCTCTTGTTATCTTAGTTGGTAGTTAATTTAGATTTTTTTTTTACTTTCGATGCTCGTAATCCTTTGTTGAGTGTTGTGTTTGCAAGGTACTCATTCGGGAAGCCCGATGCCGCTCGCCCACACTCACGACGATCAAAAGATGCCTCCGCCGCTCGTTTGATCCGGCCGAGGACGGCAAACTACCGAGCTAGTTTGCCATACGACGACCCTTATATCCAAACTCCCAAATATCCAAACCCTTACATCCAAACTCCTTAGTATCCAAATCCGTACACCACTCCCCCAAGCGATCGGGTCCCCTCGACATATGATGACCCGTATGCTTCGATTGGTCAAGAATGGGTCCAAACTTTTGATTATCTCGGCCCAAGCCCTTCATATTGTCTACCGATTACAAATCCCCATAACCCGAGCATGGATCCGTATGCACCGACTCGTGGTCTTTATGATCCGGGTTTTGACGATCCATATGCGCAACTCGCCCCGCCTTCTTCTTACTGATTTGTACTTTTTGCACACTTTTTTGTTACCTTTTTGTGTCGCATTCGCGTGTATTTTGCTTGCATTTACGGGTTTTAGGAGTCATTTTGGCCTATTTGTTAGTTTTCAGTTTTTATAACCTTTGTACAGTTTTTAGTAGTTTTTCGTACATTTTTACCCTTTTTCGTATTTTTGGCCGTAGGATGACCAAGCGGTCCCGCGCACGCTCGGAGCATCCCACTCGTCTCGGATTAGAATGGGCAAAGCAAGAAGGCACAACGTGAATGAGGAGGGACAACCGACAGACGTTTACAGCGAAATGAGGAAACCGAGCCGGAGAAGTCGAGCCAGTCAATCGACTGGCATGCAGTCGATCGACAGCCAGTCGACTGGTTCGACGAAATCGACTGACGGGCAGTAAGGTTTGCCAATTTTGAGGAGTCAGTCGATCGACTGCCCCTAAGTCGATCGACTGAGTCATAGTCCAGCTCGTGAATTTTATCACTTTTTGACATTTTTACCCCAGCGACTTTGTATAAAAACCCAGCTGCTCAACCTTATCCAAACAACCCTTCCTTGGTGTAATTTGGGGCTTGCTCCATTTCCTCCAAGCCTTTACTCTTGCTTTTCAAAACCCTAGCTTATAAACCCTAGTTAGTGTAGTCTTAGTTAGCTTAGTGGTTAATCTAGTTTAGCTTAGCTAGTTAGGTTTTAGTTAGTTTTTAGTTAGTTGTTTTGAAGCAATTGTTGGAGTGAGTGGACACCTCCTTCATCTGTGGTGCTTGTAGTTTGAAGATTTGAAGCTTTTGAGTTCAATGCAATTGATAGTTTCCTTCCTCTTATCTTCTTGTGTTGTTATTGTCGATGGTTGTTATTGATGTTGTGTTGGTTTTTAGATTTAGTTTGTGTTGTTGTTCTTGGCATTGTTCTTCAATTTCTCATTTCTAGATTTTAGTTTGTTCTTGTTCTTGCCAAACTCCATTGTTGCATCTTCAAGCTTTTTACCCCATTTGTCCAAGCAAACCTTGGGTTTTCAAAAGCCAAATGGGTCTTTCTTCTTTGAGCAATTTGACTTCTTTTTAATTTAAATGCTTTTGACCAATTTCAATTTGAAAAGCTTGATTTTCCCTCCATGACTTCTCTTTTAATTTTAAGATTTATTTGATGTAATTAGTTTAGAAATTAGGGGTTTAGGTTTTAGGTTCGTTTAGAACCATTAATCGGAGTTTGTCGAGAATTGGGATTGACGACCTCAATACTTGATCGACATTTGGGATTGACGACCCCGAATCGTGGATTAAGTGCTCGGCAAAAACCGATTAATCGTGGAGACGAACCGAATACCCTAAACCCTCATTTCATTTAAATACTTTCTAATTAACGTTTCATTTTAAATTCAAGCTTTAGCAAAAAAATCAAAACCCATTTAATGACTTAATGCTTTCTTAGGAGTAGATTAGTTTAATTTAGCTTAACAAGAGAGTGACTAAAAACACCGACCGCCGATTATATCTATCCTCGAGAGACTCGACTCAGGAAAACTTATCGCTCTACAATCAACTCCGTACTACTACGGAGAAGATTTCTTAGAGTGCTAAGAATTCTTCGATCAAATTTTGGCGCCGTTGCCGGGGATATATTAAGCCAAAAGGTGTTTTTAATTATTTCTCTTGTTATCTTAGTTAGTAGTTAGTTTAAATTTTTTTTTTACTTTCGATGCTCGTAATCCTTTGTTGAGTGTTGTGTTTGCAAGGTACTCATTCAGGGAGCCTGATGCCGCCAGCCTACAATCACGGCGATCAAAGGATGCCTCCGCCGCTCGATTGATCCGGCCGAGGATGGCAAACTACCAAGCTAGTTTACCATACGAATACCCTTATATCCAAACTCCCTAATATCCAAACCCTTACATCCAAACTTCTGAGTATCCAAATCCGTACACCACTCCCCCAAGCTATCGGGTCCCCTCGACTTACGATGACCCGTACGCTTTGATCGATGAAGAATGGGTCCCATCTTTTGATTATTCCGGCCCAAGCCCTTATTATTCTCCACCGATTTCATATCCCTACAACCCGAGCGTGGACCCGTATGCACCGACTCATAATTCTTATGATCCGGGTTTTGACGATCCATACACTCAACTCGCTCCGCCTTCATCTTACCCGAGCTTTGACTCGTATGCTCCCCAAATTTAAGATTCATATTCTTGGAGATACGACTTTTACGACCTACCCACCTCGAGTTCGTATACTCCGAACGACGACCCGTACACCTCACTTTTTCAATATTCGTCTATGACACAACTCCCGGACTTTGAGCCTCTCTCATCCGAGTTCATGGAGGTGATTCGACAATTGGATGAATGCCTTGCTCGCATGGAGACTCAAGTAGAGCAGATTGCCAACGAAGTGGACGAGCTTAAAAGACTGTGTCTTGACGAGATGCCCATCTTCGATGTGGTGGATCCCACCGTTATTGTTGGCAATGCACCTTTTGACGGTCTTTTGAAAGAGGTGTGCACGGAGGTGGAGATAGAGGGTGAGGAGAAAAGTTCGGAGATCGGCGTTACCCCTCTCGTGTTTTGTGAAGAAGTTGTAGAGGAACGTGAGGGGGGGTTATTTTTGGGGTCTCAAACGGCACTTGGATATTCGAGCTTACTTGCTTTTGGCAAGGATGATGAAGTTGTGCCGGTTTTGGAGGATGTGGAGTTAATCGAGCCTCTTTTCCCACCACCCGATGCTTTGTTGCTACTTGACCTAGTGGAGGTGGAAGAGGTAGTGGGGGATGTGTTGGATCCTACTCTCTCGTGCTCGGCCACGACTACTTCTAAAGTCGAGAGAGAGGAGATTACGGCTGGGGAGACGAATGAGTACGTCGACCCATTTTGGGACGATCACATTTGGGTGGTCGACTACTCCCTCTTCCGACCACCGAAGCAAGCCCGCGCTCTTGATAGATCGACCTTCCGGCTTGCCTGATGTGCCCGCATTGGTGATCTTTGTCACCCGGTGTGTCTACTCGAGAACACCAAGGCGTGGCACGATCGCCACCTCTTCTTGGATCCCGGATAGCATCGGTTGTATAAACCGTCGAGCTATAGACGTTAAAGTAGCGCTTATTGGGAGGCAACCCAATTTGTAAAAAAAAAAATCCAAAAAGTAGAAAATTAAAAAAAATAAAAATAAAAATAATTTGTATTTTATTTTTTTGCAACCCCCCATTTGTTCATTTCTTGTAGGTTTCTTGCCTCAACTCTCGGAGAGGACTTATGCACGGCCACGTCACCACAAGCTCGAAGAGAGGGGCATTTCGTTTTCCCTTACACTTTTTACCGCATTTTTTCTAGCTTAATATGCAATGAGGACACATCTAGGTTTTAAGTGTGGGGTGGTTGTTAGGGTTCGTCTTAGGATTTTTAAGTTTATGCATGCTTGCGTGTGTTAATTTGGGTAGCGTGTGTGTTATTTTTGCTTGGAACCTTGGCGAAGTGACGCGGTTTTGATGAGTTGCTTAGGAGTTTAGATTTTCGATCGGATTTAGTGTACTTAGGTAACTTGACTCGTTGGGAACTTTGTTCGGCTTTAGCTTCATGCTATCCTTGAGCTCATATAGAACTAGTGCCTCAACTAGCCTTGTCATCGAATACTCTCTATAGGATTTTTGTGTTGTATTTTGGAGTCATCGATTGCTCCATGTGCTCAATCGAAATCATTGTAAGTTGCTAGTATCAACGAGTGGTTGGAGCCGTTGATTTCTTTTTGTATATATCTTGTATTTAAGTACCTTATTTCCTTGGGTACCAAGAAAAAAACAAGAGAAAAAAAGGAGAAAATAAAAAAAATCCAAAAAAAGAAGAAAAAAAAAATGTTGATGAATAAAACAAGGATAAGTTATAAATCCTTGTAGTTATTAAGTAATAGAACATGCAACTCTTGCACATTTCCTCTTTCTCCTTCTTTTTAGATTTTTTTTATTAAAGAGAATTGTAGACGATCAGGGCTAGTAGGGAGCCGATTAACGGTTCAACCGTGGATAGACCTTAGCCGGGGCAAGTACGAGGGGAACGACTTGCAGGGTTACCTAGTATTTTTAGGTTTCGGGAGCCGATCTAAACTTTATTTGTCAACGCATCATTGTCGTCCTTTTAGCCAAGTTAACAAGCATTGTAGCATACGACGTCTGGAATTGGGTTTTGTGCACTAGTTTAGGATCACCCGGGGGGTAGTTTTGTAATTCTAGATTAGTATTGCTTGAGGACAAGCAATCATTCTAAGTGTGGGGTGGTTGATTTATACTTTTTTGCACACTTTTTTGTTACCTTTTTGTGTCGCATTCGCGTGTGTTTTGCTTGCTTTTACGGGTTTTAGGAGTCGTTTTGGCCTATTTGTTAGTTTTAGGTTTTCATAACCTTTGTGCAGTTTTTAGTAGTTTTTCGTACATTTTTACCCTTTTTCGTATTTTTGGCCGTAGGATGACCAAGCGGTCCCGCGCACGCTCGAAGCATCCCACTCTACTCGGATTGGAACAGGCAAAGCAAGAAGGTACAACGTGAATGAGCAGCGACAACCGACGGACATTAGAGCGAAATGAGGAAACCGAGCCGGAGCAGCCGAGCCAGTCGATCGACTGGCATGCAGTCGATCGACAGCCAGTCGACTGACTGACAGGTCGACTGGTTCGACGAAATCGATTGACAGGCACCAATTTTGAGGAGTCAGTCGATTGCCCCTAAGTCGATCGACTGAGTCGCAGTCCAGCTCGTGAATTTTATCACTTTTTGACGTTTTTACCCCAGCGACTTTGTATAAAAACCCAGCTGCTCAACCTTATCCAAACAACCCTTCCTTGGTGTAATTTTGGGCTTGCTCCATTTCCTCCAAGCCTTTACTCTTGCTTTTCAAAACCCTAGCTTATAAACCCTAGTTTAGTGTAATCTTAGTTAGCTTAGTGGTTAATCTAGTTTAGCTTAGCTAGTTAGGTTTTAGTTAGTTTTTAGTTAGTTGTTTTGAAGCAATTGTTGGAGTGAGTGACACCTCCTTCATCTGTGGTGCTTGTAGTTTGAAGATTTGAAGCTTTTGAGTTCAATGCAATTGATAGTTTCCTTCCTCTTATCTTCTTGTGTTGTTATTGTCGATGGTTGTTATTGATGTTGTGTTGGTTTTTGGATTTAGTTTGTGTTGTTGTTCTTGGCATTGTTCTTCATTTCTCATTTCTAGATTTTAGTTTGTTCTTGTTCTTGCCAAACTCCATTGTTGCATCTTCAAGCTTTTTACCCCATTTGTCCAAGCAAACCTTGGGTTTTCAAAAGCCAAATGGGTCTTTCTTCTTTGAGCAATTTGACTTCTTTTTAATTTAAATGCTTTTAACCAATTTCAATTTGAAAAGCTTGATTTTCCCTCCATGACTTCTCTTTTAATTTTAAGATTTATTTGATGTAATTAGTTTAGAAATTAGGGGTTTAGGGTTTAGGTTCGTTTAGAACCATTAATCGGAGTTTGTCGAGAATTGGGATTGACGACCTCAATACTTGATCGACATTTGGGATTGACGACCCCGAATCGTGGATTAAGTGCTCGGCAAAAACCGATTAATCGTGGAGACGAACCGAATACCCTAAACCCTCATTTCATTTAAATCCTTTCTAATTAACGTTTCATTTTAACTTCAAGCTTTAGCATAAAAATCAAAACCCACTCAATGAATTAATGCTTTCTTAGGAGTAGATTAGTTTAATTTAGCTTAACAAGGGAGTGACTAAAAACACCGACCGCCGATTATATCTATCCTCGAGAGACACGACTCGGGAAAACTTACCGCTCTACAATCGACTCCGTACTATTGTGAGAAGATTTCTTAGAGTGCTAAGAATTCTTCGATCACTTACCCGAGCTTTGACTCGTATGCTCCCCAAATTCATGATTCATATTCTTGGAGATACGAACTTTACGACCTACCCACCTCGAGTTCGTATACTCCGAACAATGATCTGTACACCTCACTTTTTCAAGATTCGTCTATGACCCAACTCCCCAACTTAGAGTCTCTCTTAGCCGAGCTCGTTGAACGCCTTGTCGCATGGAGACTCAAATAGAGCAAATTGCCAACGATGTGGACGAGCTTAAAAACCTTGTGTTGACGAGATGCCCATCTTTGATGTGGTGGGTCCCACTTTCATTTATGGCAATTCGAGCTTTGACAGTCTTGTGGAAGAGGGGTGCAAGGAGGTGGAGTTAGAAGGTGAGGAGAAAGGGGTGAAGGTTGGCGTTACCCCTCTCGTGCTTCTTGAAGACATTGTAGTGGAAATTGAGGGGGAGTCCCTTTTGGGGTCTCCAACGACACTTGGAATGTCGAGCCTACTTGCTTTTGGCGAGGATGAGGAAGTTGTGCCTGTTTTGGAGGATGTGAAGATACTTGAGCCCCTTCTACCACTAACCGATGCCGTTTGTATACTTGATCAAGAGATGGTGGAAGAGGTAGTTGGGGAGAGAGTGGAGGTTACAGTCGGGGAAACGAAGGAGTACATCAACCCATTTAAGGATGATCACGTTTGGGTGGTCGACTACTCCTTCTTCCGACCCCCGAAGCAAGCCCGCTCTTTTGTTGCTTTGACCTACCGGCTTGCTCGACGTGCCCGCCTTGGTGATTTTTGTCACCCGGTGTATCTACTCGAGAACACCAAGGCGTGGTACGATCGCCACCTCTTTTTGGATCCCGGATAGTGTCAATAGTATAAACCGTCGAGCTATAGACGTTATAGTAGCGCTAATTGGGAGGCAACCCAATTTGTAAAAAAAAGAAAAAAGAAAATCCAAAAAAATAGAAAAATAAAAAAAAAACAAAACTTTTTATTCGTATTTTGTTTTTGCAAATCCCCGTTTGTTCATTTCTTGTAGATTTCTTGTCTCGACTCCCGGAAAGGACTTACGCACAACCGCGTCGACACAAGCTATGAGATAGGGGCGTTCTCTTTTCCCTACACTTTTTACCACTTTATTTAGCTTAATTTGCAATGAGGACATGGCTAGATTTTAAGTGTGGGGTGGTGGTTAGAGTTCGCCTTAGGCTTTTAAGATTGTTTGCATGATTGCTTGTGCTAATTTGAGTAACGTGTGTGTTATTTTTGCTTGGAACCTTGGCGAAGTGACACGGTTTTGATGAATTCTTTAGGAGTTTAGATTTTCGATTGGATTTAGTGTACTTAGGTAATTTGACTCGTTGGGAACTTTGTTCGGCTTTAGCTTCGTGCTATCCTTGAGCTCAATTAGAACTAGTGCCTCAACTATCCTCGTCGTCGAACACTCTCTATAGGATTTTGTTTGTATTTTCGAGTCGTCAATTGCTCCATGTGCTCGATCGAAAACATTGTAAGTTTCTAGTAGCAACATACGATCGGAGTTGTTGATTTCTCTTTGTATATCTATTGTACTTAAGTGCCTCATTTCCTTGGGTACTAATACAAAATAAAAAAAAATAAAAAAAAGAAGAAAAAGAAAGAAGAAAAATGATGATGAATAAACAAGGATAAGTTATAAATCCTATAGTTATTAAGTAAAAAATGTGCAACTCTTGCACGTTTCCTCTTTCTCCTTCTTTTTAGATTTTGTTTGTTAAAGAGAGTTGTAGACGATTGGGGCTAGTAGGGAGCCGATTAACGGTTCGAACGTGGATAGACCTTAGCCGGGTCAAGAACGAGGGGACCGACTTGGAGAGTTACCTAGTACTTTTAGGTTTTGGGAGTCGATCTAAACTTTCTTTGTCAAGACATCTTTGTCGTCCTTTTAGCCGAGCTAACGAGCATTTTAGCATACAACGCCTCAAATTAAGTTTTTGTGCATTAGATTAGGATCACCCGGGGGTAGTTTCGTAATTCTATATTAGTATTGCTTGAGGACAAGAAATCATTCTAAGTGTGGGGTGGTTGATTTGTACTTTTTCGTAAACTTTTTTGTTACCTTTTTGTGTCGCATTCGCGTGTGTTTTGCTTGCATTTACGGGTTTTATGAGTCGTTTTGGCCTATTATGTTAGTTTTAGGTTTTTATAGCTTTTGTGCGGTTTTTAGTAGTTTTTCGAACATTTTTATCCTTTTTCGTATTTTTGGTTGTAGGATGACCAAGCGGATCTCGCGCACGTTCAGGGATTCTCTTTCGACTCGGATTGGAACAGACAAGCAAGGGAACACAATGCGAATGAGGAGCGACAACCGGCGGACGTTTAGAGCGAAAATGAGAAATCGAGCCTGATGCAGCCGTTCTAGTCGATCGACTGACCCAGCCAAGATCGACTGCTCGGCAGTAGGTTGGACAATTTTGGGCGAAGCAGTCGATCGACTGACCCTTAGTCGATCTACTGAAGTCCAGTCGATCGACTAAGTCACATTCCAGCTCGTGAGTTTTATCCCTTTTTAACAATTTTATTCCTGTGACTTTGTATTTATAGGCCCATCTTTCTCCAACCTTATCCAACCTTCCTTGGTGGTTTTGTACTAGTTCCATCTCCTCCAAGCCTCTACATTTTCTTGCAATTTAAAACCGTAGCTTGATTCTTAGCTTATGTAGTTTAGTTAGCTTAGTAGTTAGTTTAGATAGGTTAGTTTTAGTTGGCAAGTGTTGGAGAGGGTGACAATCTCCTTCACTTGTTGCTCTTTGTTGTATTGAAGACTTGGTTGCTTTTGAAGGTTTTAATTTGGATTTGAAGCTTTTGGAGTTCAATGAAATTGGTAGTTTTCTTTGCCTTTACTTTTATGCTTAGTTATTGATTTATTGTTCATGTTGTTGTGTTGTGTTTGTTAGTTGAATTTGCTTAGGGTATGTTGTTAGATTTAGTTTTTCTTGTTGATGTTGTAATTCTATTCCTCTTGCCTTTGTTTTCTTTCAAAACTCCGTGGATGTTGGTTTGAAAATTTTTACCTCTTTAGTCTAAACAAACTCTTAGGTTCTTGAAAGATGTATGAAACTTTCCTCTTTGGTGATTTGGCTTTCTTTTCAATTTAATGCTTTTAATCAATTTCAATTTCAAATGCTTTTAATATCCCTCCATGTCTTCTCTTTTAATTTCAAGCCTTCTTGAATTTAGTAGTTCTAATTTATTTAAGGTTTTTAATTAGGTTTAATTAATGTCATTAAGATTGATCACTTTCAAGCAAGCTTTAATTCGTATTTGATTTAATTAGTTTAGAAACTACGAATTTAGGGTTTAAGTTCATTTAGAACCATTAATCAGAATTTGTTGAGACTCGGGATTGACAAACCTGAGAATTGGGATTTAGACCCCAACACTTGATCGACAATTTGGGATTGACAACCCCGAATCGTGGATTAAGTGCTCGGCAAAAACCAATTGATCGTGGAGACGAACCGAACACCCTAAACCCTCATTTTCATTATTTTAATTAAAGTACCTTTTAAACTCAACTTTAGCATAAAAATCAAACCAAACCAATGACTTAATGATTTCTTAGTTTAGGTTAGTATAATTTCGATTAATAAGAGATTGAGTAAAAACACCAACCGCCGATAATATCTATCCTCGAGAGACACGACTTGGGAAAACTTACCACTCTACAATCGACTCCGTACTATTGCGGAGACGATTTCTTAGAGTGCTAAGAAATCTTCGATCAGGCCCCAAATCCGCTGGAAGGTAAATTAGGGTTATTTCCTTTTTTTTTTTTTTACTTCTCTCTCTCCTCTGGCAACGGTCACTTTTTGAAAAGGATAAATACTTGATCTACTCACCATTTTCCCACTTCTCAACAATCCCTCTACAATTCCACTCTCACACTCTCACAAACTGTCCCTTCTATTTCGTTCTTTTTTTTTTGTTTTTGTGAAATTCGCAGAATGTCGAACCCATCCTCTTCATCATCTGTGCCTGAGTTACCTGCCGGCGTGCACTGCTCCAGCGAACAGGCTCCTTCGCCCTATCCAAAAATTGGTGGCCTGGACATTCGCGCCGAAGTTGGTGGTGGTTATTCTTCCATCCCAACATCACCGCCTCCCTCGCCTCCGCATAATTCTCATGATGTTGTGCCTGCTCCTGTGCTGCTTGATGCTGCCCCTGAAGCACAGGTATTTCTAGGGCAGCCTGGCAACGAGATCGATGTTGACAATCCACCAAGTTTAGTATTTGTTGCTGAAATGTTTGAACTGGTGGGGAACTCTACCCTGAAAAGATCCTGGTGGTTGCACAATATACCTCCCGGCGTAGTGCCTCCTGCAGTACCAAAGAGCCAGGGCCACGTAGCAATGTTCCAATTTAACACATGAACCTTGCGGAGGATGTCACGGTGATGTTGGATCCTGACGATGATGATTATGTCCCTACTGCTCCGGTGGAAGGATCGGTGCCTCCTTTTGTTTCAGCTCCAAGTCTGACGACGAAGAAGATGCCTCGCCGGAAGCAGACTGTGAAGTTGGCCGATAGGAAATCTACCCCGACGGCCATCAAGGTTTCTCAAGGTTCCACTGAAACTCAATACTCCTCACCCCCTTATACTATTTTAGATTTTATCTCCGGAGAGGTCACTAGTTCATCCAAACCGACTACTTCTAATCATCCTTCGTCTCCTATTCGTGCCGATCAACCCGAGGTTGATCCTGACTTATTTGAGTATTCCCCTGATTCATCTTTTGATGTGCCCCTTTGTGACATCATGTCTGCTCTCAAGAAAGATAAGAAGAAAAACAGGGCAACGAAGAAGGCCAATGTTGGTCCCCATGTTGGTTCCTCGATACCAACATCGCCGCAAGCCCAGGCTGCTTCATCCTCTGCCTCCGAGTCTGCTGATTTTGCTTCTCCTTCTCCCGTGTCGCCTCCTTCTGACAACTCTACTCACTCTCACTCCTCCACTGGCAGTCCCTCTCGGAATGTTGAACTTGAAGATATTGTGCCATTTTTCGATAGGTTTTTGACTACCGAGGCCGAGGAGTTGTTTGCTGAATACCATACCCTGCATATGATCACTGAGAGCCGAGTCCCGGTTGAGTTGTTTGAGAAGCAAAACTTGATTGATTATTTTCAGCATAAAGGTATGTATTCCACAGTCTCGACTGCCATGCCTTTTGTCCGTGAAATCATTGTAGAATTCTTTGCCAATTTGTTGCCACCTATTGTTGATTTAAGTTCTGTGAATTATGGCAAAGTTTATGTGCATGGCAAAGTGTTTAGTTTTACCCCTGATTTGATTGATGAGTTATTTGGAACTTAGCCATATCCGGGTGATTCGACTATGGACGACATGGATGAAGTTATCTCATTCTTGTCTGGAGGTTTGGTTCAAGCATGGTTTGAACAATTGTTGAGTACTCGTCTTTCTTCCCTTTATTCTGTTTTGCACAAGGTCGCTATTTGTAACTGGGTTCCCTCCAAGAACACTAATTGTGTTACGCGGCCTCAGGCCCAGTTTTTGTATAAGCTTGGGAGGGGAATCAAGTTTAGCTTTGGGCAGCATGTGTTTAACATTATCACTAAGTTCGCCACCACCAAGTCCGCAGCCTCGTTGTGTTTTCCCTCGTTGATCTTTAGCTTACTGGAGAATCAGGGTTTGACGCTTCATCCAGCTGATGTACTCACTGGTGAGGCTGATTGGTTTGCTCTGAGGGGCCAACATATTACAAGTGCACAGGTTATTGATCTTCCTTGGCAGGCGCATTTCCGAGCAAATGTTGCTAGTGGTGTTGGGACCGGCATTCCCAGCATTGTTCCCAACATGGTCCACATATCTGCACAGCTTCTTCGTGCACATGTTGCTTGGATTGTTACGCAAATGACCCAGTTGCAGGCACTTCGTAGTTCAATCTTGGAGGCCCTTTTGCCTTCTGGTCAAAAAGGGGGAGATGATGGCGACGCGAATAAGGATGATGCTGGTGAGGATGTTGTTGCTACCGAGGCCTTGGTGAGTCTTACTCGAGAGAAATGTAGGAAGAGGATTCATTCTCG
Organism: Phtheirospermum japonicum; assembly: GCA_014905375.1. Taxonomy (NCBI): domain Eukaryota; kingdom Viridiplantae; phylum Streptophyta; class Magnoliopsida; order Lamiales; family Orobanchaceae; genus Phtheirospermum; species Phtheirospermum japonicum. The sequence continues at coordinate 90,500 of BMAC01000522.1, read as the reverse complement.
CAATAAGGACTTGAAGAAGATGAAGCAGTTGAAGAGGAGAAAGGATCAAGATAAAGGAACTTCGACATCCCCTCGTCGTTCGAAGAGGGTCCGAAGTCAATAAGTTCCTTATGTTTTGTTTTGATGAGTAAAAGTGAACAATGTTGGGTTGTAATGTTGGGTTGATGTTTTAATAACATTGGGTATTTTATTTAGGGGGACTTTTCCCAACTTAGGGGGAGTTAGTATTTTCTTGTTTGAACTTACTTTTGCATCGTAGTATTTTGTCCAGAAAGGCAAAAGGGGGAGATTGTTGGGAATTTATTTTGGAAATAATTCTTATTTTTTTATTTGCCTTTCTTGGGCACAAAATAAATTAGGGAACTAGATTTAGGTTTTTATTTGTTTCCTAGTTTATATAGGACTTTATTTAGTTTCCTAAATTGTGTTTAGGATTTGTTTTACTTGTTTACCAAGTTTAGGATTATAGGATTTCTATTTAAGACAAGAGAATACTAAGACTTGGATACATTTTAATATAAGAGACGCACGGCTTTGACGAAGAAAGAGAAGCACGCGATGCACAGCAAGGAAAGAACACGAGCGATTACTTGGAGCCACTGTTCGAGATTAAGGTCTTCTAAGTTGCGTTGACCAACAAAGGAGATCTTTCATCTAGGTGACAAGTATTTAGTATCATGTTTTTGTTACTTTAGTTTTCATATATTAATTCATATTTTTGTATTGATCGTGAACAAGAAAGTAATATAGTTTTCGGGTTTGTACACCCAAGTTCACAATTACTTTTACTTGTGAACTGAATTTAATTTGTTGTGTTCTTAAGTTTTATTTCCGCTGCATATTTTTAGTTTAACTCTGGTTGATGTTGGTATTCAGTGTTGGTTAACATTGAAAGCAACATCACAAACTGATACTTATTTTCAAAACCATAGAACTTCAAATTTTACAAGAGGAATTACCAGAGAGGGTGACCTATAGCTCTTCTCGCTAATTAAAGAATGTCAATTTGGAGGACAAAGAACTGATAAGCTGACATGGCGAACCGTTTGATTTAGTTATGCGGAGAGGACAAACCAATCAAAATTATCAGGATCATACCCAATCACATTTTTGGCAGAAAGAATTAATAAATTAAAAGGCAAACTTTGAGTCCCACCGTGCCGTTTTTGCCACAATGCAGCAGATGATACAAAATGGACAACTTTTTTGTTACCTTCACTTAGTCTAAGTCGTAAAAGTCACTTGGGCATGGGGTCATGACCTCGAATTCAAGTATTTAAACCACCCTGTGCATGGTGGGACGATCCTCGGGGCCCCGATGAAACACATTGGATGGCTATAGAAAGTATGGCATCTAGGCCTTCTGTTTCGACTCCTTCACAGTGTGGATGGTAGGTTTGACCAATATATATTAATCAGAATAAATTCATAGATTTACGATCACCGAAAAAAAAGAAGAATTTTAGCGTGTGCGCGCACACACACACACACACACACACACACACACACATATATATATATATATATATATATATATATATATATATATATATGTGTGTGTGTGTGTGTGTATGTGTGTGTATGTGTGTGTTATTCGTATATAAACATAGCAAAAAAATGACACTGATTTGGATAAAAATACAAATTATTTTGGAAAATCATTTGAATTTAGTAGACTTAGAAAAATCACAACGATTATCAAATATAAGTATTATATCCAGACTTAAATACATTCGCATCAGTATATCGAATGATTCAAATATTTTAAAAAAAATACAGAAATTCGATCTGATTTTTCTTTTCAAATACACACGCAACAACAAATCAAACAATTAAATATGAAAATCAGAATGTACAAAGTCTGAAAAATTAGAATATACAAATAATGCATATATAATGATGTGAAAAATGGATACTAAATTATTTAGACCCGATTTCTCAATATGAAAATCAGAATATACAAATACTCCATGAATATCACCATTTCAATAAATCTTTTAACATTCATAAGCATTAAATTTAACAAAGTCACAGTAACTCACCAATTCATAAAATTTTAAAAAAAATCAAAATAATAAATAAAATTTAGAAAAGGGAAGAATAAAATAATATTTGTAATGTTTGAGTTATTTGTATTTGAAAGAGAAACCCAAATCCAAATAGAAATTATCCAGATTTGTATACCCTGCATATATCATACGGAGATTGCAACTGAACTCGTCAAAGAAAAAAAAATAGAGGCAAAGAGTCCAAAGCATAATGTATCAAAGAGCTCGAGCAGAAACCAAAAAAGACATACAATGAAATTTTGGAAATTGAATCTGATATATAATAACAATATAGGCGAAGAAAGCAAAGCATAATTCATAAAAGAATACAAATAACCATGAATAAACCCTGATCAAAGAAAATAAACAAAAATGCGACATCCGAATCAATAAAAAGAATATATATCAATCTGTCAAATATACCATATTATTAGTTTCTTGCCCAATGAATATGTACCTTGCCTTAGACATCCAAGTTTACAAAAATTACAATTTGTAGTTTTGGCAAATATTAGTGAAGATAAATTTGTATACTACATAGGCTAAGAATGAACATGAGAAAGAGAAAGAACACAAAAATTTCACCAAACTTCATCAATATTCAAATATTATTTTTTTTTAATCCATATTTAATTATAACAGAAATAAAACTGTGCATTTCATTAATTATTTTTCTCATGCAATCTATGATTGACTTATTTTGTGTCATTATCATCAAAGGATTTATCTTTCGGTTGAATATATCCATTCACCATAAATACGCACAATATCAACGCATTTAAAATTCTAATTCTAGATGAAGCATTTATTTTTAGAAAAATTCTAACTACCATCCTTGAATTCAGGATCACAAGACTTCGAAAAACTGGACTCTAATCCAAATATGACAATCATGATTGATGGTTTAATCGTTTAATCACTGAAATTTAGCAAAAATGTTATAGTGATTTAGATCATTCAATTTTGTTAAAATAATTACCAATCACACACATTCGAGAACACAAAAGGCTATTTTATTATTTTATTGTAACAGAAAATCTTTTCAATCACCAACATAAAAGGCTAGATCCTAAAGTTTGGGGTAATAACCAAATTTATTGAAGTAAATTCTCAAACAATTCACGAGTTACGAAAATAAAAATGGACGAATGAATTTTTCTTTTTCAGCAAAAAATCATAAATCACACATTCAAGAATACAAAAGGTTGATTTATTATTTTATTTTTAACCAAAAAACCTATTCGTTCCACCAACACGAAAGGTTGAAACAAAAACTAAAAGGAATAAAAACTAGATATTAGAAATCTTCACACAAAAAAACACAAACTCCAACGTAACAAAAAAATTGACTCTTTTTAGAGAATAATTACCTATTAAAAAGAGTTTTTTTTACTGTAATAATCAAATTTATTTGAGTAAATTTCTCAAAAAAGCCATGATTTTAGAAAAGTTTGGTTGAAAAACTCTCATCTAATCATACATTTCAATGGATTTGAACTAAAATTGAGACAGATTTACAATATCTGAATTTAATATTTACTTCAATGAATTCAGTGTCGTTGAAAAATCTGGATTGAATGAAACAAACAATGAGTTATTCAAAAAGGAAAAACAACAAGACTCAAAATAACAATTCGAGAAACCCATACCATTTTTTTTTTTGCAGATTGACTGCTTTTATTATTATTGTGCAGATCGCTGGAAACCTGATTTGTAAATCGCTGAAAAAAAAGAGAGAGAGAGAGAGGAAAAGAAGGGAGCAACGGATTTTCTGGACAGACTCCCATCTAATCATCAGCGGATTGAATCACAAGAAGATAAAAGAATCTCGAATCCGCATAAATTTCTTGGACCAAGTAAGGACAAAAAAATTACACAAAAGAGGTAGGGCGGCGTGAATGAGAATTGATTCTCACATTATCTGTAATAGAATCTGTTTAAAAAATGCTACATAAAATAAAAAAAAATCAAGAGTCCATATCTAAAAAAAAACATTTGTCCAAAAAAGATGCCGAATCTGAGAAAAGTTAAATACAGTGTCCTTAAGAGACTATTTTTATGATCTACGAAGAAAAGATTGGGAATTACCTCATTTTGCCTCAGTTAGGCATTTTTTGAGAATCTTCGGCATGAAAAATAATGAGAGATTATTCTGGACCAAAAATGAGATCGGGAGCTAAATCCTTTTTAACTAAATAGAAAAAAAAATTATTATTTATACCCCCTCAAAATTTTGGCCTCGTCCCAATATAGACCCCTTTGAACCACAGCGTGACACGTCATTTTTGGAGCATTCTAATTGGTCCACTTATTCCCCAAAATGCTCTCCTTTTGACAAATCAATATTAATAGTTAACACAATCAACAACATTGGTGGATAATATATATCAAGTATTAACATTCATCACAAAGGGACGAAGAATAGATAACTAAGGTTAATGAAAACTAAACAGCATAAATCTATATAAATCCACATAATCAATGCAAGATCAAATTTCTAAAAAACCAAAATTATTTCAATAACAACTCTGATGATTTTTTACTTTTAAAATAAATAAATAATAAAATAATAAAATTTAATGTTCCAACAGCGTAGATCAACTCCATTTAAAGCACAAGTCCCTATTGAGGCTGCCATATCTATATATATATTAAAGCAGAGGTTTGGAGAGAGAAAAAAATAAGAGTGGAATGCCACGTAGGATTATTTATATATATTAAAGTAGAGGTCTGGAGAGAGAAAAATATAAGAGTGGAATGCCACGTAGGATTTTTTTTTTTTAGTTGTGTAGGAGTTTTATTAACATAATTATGATAGATACCATAATTAATATTAATGATAATTTCTTTCACCTAAGATTAGTTTCTTTTTTTAATTATGTAGAAATCTTCTTAACATAATTATGATAGATACTCTAATTAACATTATAATAAGAAATATTATATATATAATCATTTATATGTTATTTTAATTTTTATTATGAGTTTTTTTCTTTTACGTTTTTTTATTATTTTTTTCATTCCAAGTCCAACAATATCAAATTTGTCATTTTTTCTCAATAATTTGATCACTTTATTTAATTAAATTATACAAAAATGCACAATATAATATAATTTGATATTATTCTTATTACTATCAACATGTTGTTTATAAAATATTATTACAATTCAACACTTTTTTATTTAAATTGGTTTC
>BMAC01000522.1:42955-84876 GCA_014905375.1 Phtheirospermum japonicum | reverse complement strand
TTTTTTTAATTGTGAGTCCAAATAATATCAAAAGTAAATTGACAACTTTTTTAAATTAAACATAATTTAGTATTTATTTTATTGGCTATCAACGTGTTATATATCAAATATTATTATGATTCAATACTTTTTTTTATTTGAATTGATCTCATAAATAATGTTTAATATTAATAATGATTTAGTTTCTTTTTTAATTATGTTAGAACTTTCTTAACATAATTAAGATGGATACCCTAATTAATATATAAAAAAATTAATAAAATCATTTGATTATATGTATATGTATATGTATATGTTATTTTGGTTTTTAATTTGAGTCCAATAATATGAAATTTGTCATTTTTTCTCAAAAATAATTTGACTACTTTTTATAATAAAATATGCGAAATTGCACAGTGCAAAACAATGTAGCATTTGTTTTATGGCTATCAACATGTTATTTATAAAATATTATTACGATTCAATACTTTTGATTTGAATTGATTTTATAAAATAATGTATTTTGTTACTATTTCAGTAATCATGCAAAACAACACAAGCGCGAAACTAGCATCGAGTGGAATGAACACTGTGGCATCAACTATAATAGGTTTGTAAAAAGATTAACTAATCCCAAAACCAAGAAGGGAAAGTCACCTCTAAAAGTAAATGCTACTAATGAAGGTAATCTTTAAAATATTCATGACATACTTAATTTATATCGAGATTCAAAATCTAGATAATTCTATTATATATGCATTTACATTTTACATACCAATCACTTTAACTTCATTTGAATATTCATATTTTTTTCCGTATACTTATACTATTATTTGATCACTATGTAGAGGTGACAATTTAAAAATTTCTCTTCATACCAAATTTGTAGCATACCTACAATCCATGCTGGATAGTAAAATAATTCGTTTAGAATGATCAAACAAATGTTTTTGGAGATGATGGTGTTGCAAAAGTTTAGAATTACCAAACAAATACTTTCCTAAATAAGTCAGTCTTCAGTCATGGTTAATTGTACGATATTATATCAAGTGTGACTAATTGTAAGGGTTTAAATATATTGATCGGCGATGATTAGAATAAACGTAGTAATAATATTATAAATGTTGTGTATAAGGAAATTTTTCATGATTGTAAAGTACATTTCGTCTAATAACAATCATTCTATGAACAGGTTATATTATTTTTCAATATTATTCGATTTTTAAATAATATTTAGATGTATTATATATAGGGAGTGGTTTCAGTAAAAATCATCTATGGTGTGAGAACTAGGGATGGTTCTCACCGAAATACATACATACATACAACATACATACATACATACATACATATATACATACAACTTAAGGGTGGTGTATTTCTCATCTATGGATACAGAAGACGCTTTCTATAAATCTAATAGTGGAATTGTTAATGTAATATCTAACGACATAACTTCTCTTATTTCGAAAGGAAGAATTAGGCATTCTAGATTTAGTGTTCCTTTTAATATCCAACAAGATCTCGATATTTCCTGGTACTCCACTTGCAAAATTAATGGTGGATGCGCATCTCATTATTTGGGATGAATCTCCAATGATGCATAGCTATTATTCTGATACTCTGAACAAAACATTGAAAGACGTGATGAGATCGCAAAATAATTATAATACGCAGCTTTCATTTGGTAACAAAATAATAATTCTTTGTGCAGATTTTCATCAAGTTTTGCCCGTTGTTCCAAATGGCGCTGGGCCAGATGTATTTCACATGATAATCAAATCTTCACATTTATGGACTCATTAAATGGTTTTGAAGTTGACCAAGGATGTGATGCTGCGCAATCACAATTCAGATCCCGATTGTGTCAAGTTAGAAAAAATTGTCAATTCAATAAATAGTATACGGGATGAAATAGTTGAAGGACCAAACGATGGTATCGCTCAAAATGAAATCCAGGTTATCTATTATTGAAAGATGATGGTAACCATGTTCCGTCAATTGTGGCCAGCACATATCCATAATTTGAAAAAACTACTGAATGTTTCGCTTATTTGGAGGGTCGTGCTATTCAATCCCTAACACTTGATGTCGTCGATTTGATTAATAAATATAGAATGTCATAAAATGATGGAGAATTAAAGTTCTGATTCGAACATTGACATATTGTAGGACGTCCACTCATCAAAGTTTCTAAAAATTCAGGTTGTGTAATATTAATTGTTGAGAATTCCACTCACCAAAGTTTCTAAAAATTCAGTTCTGATTCGAACATTGACATATTTCCATAAAAATTAGAATTCCACTCATGTTGTTGAGAAATATTGATTCATTTCCTTGTGTTGTGTAATGTTGGTTGTTACAAACTTGACGATCATATTGTATAGACTAATATTTCTCAAGGAAGCAATGCAGGTGAATTGTTGTCCATCCCTAAAATTATTGTCACACCATCTAATTCGAGCTTGCCTTTCAAATTCCAACAGCGACAATTTCCTCTGATTGTGTCATATACTATGATGTTCAACAAAATTCAAGGACAATATCTCTCTCACGTTGGACTTTTCCTGAAAAATTCAGTTTTCAGTCATGATCAGTTGTACGTTGATATATCAAGTAGGAGTGGAAAAATGAGGCACGACATGATTGACCGACACGAACACAACACAACACAAAATAATAGGCTATGGGTTGAGGCTTATTGGATTCGCTCCTTATCAGTCTGACACGATAAGACACGTTAAGTAATGAGTTGATAACGCGCTAACCCGATAAATACGATAAGACCCGATACTATTTTAATTTCCCCCCTTTATATTCATTTACTCATTGTTAGTATCTGTGATCTTTAATTTATCATTAGTTCATTTGTCATATTATAATTTTAAATGTATTTGACAATTTGTATTGATAATTTTATAGTTATGTATTATATCTATTAAAAAAATTATGTATTTAACGAGCCTAATGTGCTTAATGGGTAATATTAAATAAATTTAGTATTTTTTTTATCGTGCTTATCGTACCGTGTCGTACTTTTCGTGTTTTTAGCGTGTCGTGATTCGGATTTAGATTATAGGCCCGACAAGCTTATCGTGTAGTGTTCATGCCTATGATTATCGTGTCGTGCCTTATTGTGCTGGCCCGATAAGAACCCGACACGATTGATTTGTCAGCCTTGATATCAAGGGTGACCAATTGTAAGGGTTTAAAAATAATGATCGCCGATGATAAGAATAAACATTGTAACAAAATTAAGTTGTGTATAAGAAATTTTTTCAGAATCTATAAACTACATTTCATATAATAACAATTCTTTTATGAACTAGGTTATATTATTTTCAATACTGTTCGGTTTTTTAATAATATTTAGATGATTTATATATATGTAGCAGTTATGGTAGTAAATATCATCTCTGATTTGAGAATCAGTGATGGTTCTCATCAAAATACATACACACATATGACTCAAGTATACATATATACAATTACTTATTTAAATACTTTAATACATTTAAAATAATTGTTTTTATTTTATAAAAAATAAAATGAAAAATTATCGTGTAACGCACGGGCACAATACTAGTAGAGTATAAAAGAAATGGATAAAAGAAAAGGTTGAAGTTGTTATTAAGGCAGCACATATATAGAGTATAAAAGGAAAAGCTAAAAGGAAAGGTTGAAGCTGTCAGTTGGATGATTCAGAAACAAAACTCAGTGAAGTTGGAGGGTAAGATGAACTAAAAACAAGACAATAAGATATCAAAAATAGTGATAAAGAAACATGCTTAAAATATATAGGTTTGACTGCTTAATGCACAATAAAGAAATCGAGTTATCTCCATCATGCGCACTAGAAACATCCAGAATTATAAGTCATCTCCATACATAATATATATATGAAGTCACGAAATTCCCAACAAGTCCCAACAAATAAAGAACAAAATAATTCAACAAAATAATTTAATCATAATTAAAACAAGTTTGCCCGGGCTGAGAAATTGCATAGCAAAAGGGAATATACGTGGAGTTCACCCTAACTCCTACAAAGCACACATTTAAGAGAATTTTGTCCTAATTAGTGATCTAATAACCATGTTAATTGCCTATCATAAAAGTTTTTAGGGGAAATTGTCAAATATTAACCCTGGTGGAGGTCCATTTGTCAATTAGTCCTCCATCCAATTTTAAGTCATATAGTACCTACTTTTTGCCAAATAATCCAAAATTGTAATATAAATATACCACAATACCCTTACTATTAAAATAACTAATAATAATAATAATAATAATAATAATAATAATAATAATAATAATAATAATAATAATAATAATAATAATAATAGGGGGAATTGTCAAATAGTACCCCAGGTGGAGGTCCATTTGTCAATTAGTCCTCCATCCAATTTTAAGTCATATAATACCTATTTTTTGCCAAATATTCCAAAATTGTGATATGAATATACCACAATACCCTTACTATTAAAATAACTAATAATAATAATAAAATGGGGCCACATGCTGCCGCCGGAAAATTTTTCGGCGAGATTTGTTTTTTTTTTTTTTGGCCAGCAAATATAAAGTTACCCGCCGGCCGGCCGAAAAATCTTCCGACTGCCGGAATTTTTTTTTCGGTCACATTTTTTTTCCTGATCATCCGAAAATATTTTTCGGCCACCGGAATTAATTTTTGGCTTTTTTTTTTTCTGCCCATAATTTCTTACTTTATGTCTGAATTTCTTACTTATGTCTGAATTTCTTACTACATGTCCATGGAGTCAGTTCCGATGGCCGGAATTTATTTTCGGCATTTTTTTTTCTGCCCAGAATTTCTTACTGTATGTCTGAATTTCTTACTACTTGTCTATGGAGTCAGTTTTTTTCAACCCAGATATTTTTCTTACTATATGTATGCATTTCTTACTATATGTGAAAACATTTCTTACTATATGTCCAAATATTTTTACTTAATGTCCAAAAAATAATTACGGTCACCGGAAATAATTTTTATTATATGTACAAATTTCTTACTATATGTAATAGATTTTTTATTTAATATCCAAAAATTCATCCTTGATGACAAAAAGTATTTTATTTGATTGCAAAAGTTTCTTACTTTGATGAGAAAATGTTGTTATGTATTTTTTACTTATTACTATTTTTTTTACTTATTACACACTTTTGTTTTGCCAAAAAAAATAGAGAAAAAAATTTCTTACTTAATAGCAAATTATTATTATGTATTTTCTTATTTAATACAAATTATATATTATTATTTTATAGTGAATTTCATACTTTATGTTCAAAAAATTAATAAAATTTCTTACTTTATATCCTTTAAAGTAAGAAAGTTTGTTATTTTATATTCGAAAAAGTAGCAAAAGTTCTTAATTTATAGTGAGATTTCTTACTTTATTTTCAAAAATAAAGATATTTTTAATTTATGTTCAAAGAAAAAAGAAGAAAAAATCTTACTTTATAGTGAAAATCTCATACTTTATGTATGAAAAAAATAAGAAAATTTCTTACTTTATAGTGATATTTCTAACTTTATATTTGTTGGGCAAAAAAAAAATCTTGCCGGAAAATTTTCCGGCGGCCGGACAGCAGCAGCGATGGGGTGGCCGGCGGGAGGTGGTGGTTTATTATTTATTGATATTTTTATTATTATATTATTATTATTATTAGGGGTAACCTTGTAATTGTATATTTGTGGTTGGACTATTTGACATTTTGTATAATTAGTCTTAGTATTTGACAAAAATATTTTTTCCTATGTAGTATTTGGCAATTGCCCCAAGTTTTTATAATTACATGATATCATATATTAGTATACATTAAGTTTAAGCGTGAGTTAGAGCCTTAATGGATACTAATATGATGGCAAAATATAATGACTAACTAATTCTGCAGTTAACATACATAGAATAAAATAGGATAGGAAGGTAGACAATAAACTTTACACATTAGCACGTTGTTTCTTGAGAGGGACCATTTCAATTGTTTGGGAGGGATTAGTTTCTTGCCTTCATTATAGTCCTTCTCATCAATTTTATAGGAAGCGCATTGGTCGGTTTTCACCAGTCGTCGCGCTAGAACAGACACTTGTTAATTCAAAAGTTAAGCTTCTACTTGTTGCACTGGGCTCCTGCCTAATTGACTCGAGGACTTCCTATGTCGTAGGGCTGAAGAATTATTTATCAATAGGAAGATTCTGAGAGGATTGAGGGCCTGAACCAAATTTTGGGCGAGGACCATCCTTGAATTCAGGATCACCAGACTTCGAAAAACAGGACTCTAATCCAAATATGACAATCATGATTGATGGTTTAATCGTTTAATCACTGAAATTTAGCAAAAATGTTATAATGATTTAGATCCTTCAATTTTTTTTTTTAAAATAATTACCAATCACACACATTCGAGAACACAAAAGGCTGTTTTATTATTTTATTGTAACAAAAAACCTTTTCAATCACCAACATAAAAGGCTAGATCCCAAAGTTTGGGGTAATAATCAAATTTATTGAATTAAATTCTCAAAAAATTCACGAGTTACGAAAAAAAAAATGGACGAATGAATTTTCCTTTTTCAACAAAAAATCATAAATCACACATTTAAGAATACAAAAGGTTGATTTATTATTTTATTTTTAACCAAAAAACCTATTCATTCCACCGAGACGAAAGGTTGAAACAAAAACTAAAAGGAATAAAAACTAGATATTAGAAATCTTCACATAAAAAAACACAAACTCCAACATAAGAAAAAAAAAAGACTCTTTTTAGTGAAGAATTACCTATTGAAAAGAGTTTTTTTTTTACTGTAATAATCAAATTTATTGGAGTAAATTTCTCAAAAAAGCCATGATTTTAGAAAAGTTTGGTTGAAAAAATCTCATCTAATCATATATTTCAATGGATTTGAACTAAAATTAAGACAAAGATTTACAATATCTGAATTTAATAATTACCTTCAATGAATTAAGTGTCGTTGAAAAATCTGGATTGAATGAAACACACAATGAGTTATTCAAAAACGAAAAACAACAAAACTCAAAATAACAAATCGAGAAACCCATACCATTTTTTTTTTTGCAGATTGACTACTTTTATTATTCTTGTGCAGATCGCTGGAAACCTGATTTGTAAATCGCTGAAAAAAAAAGAGAGAGAGAGGAAAAGAAGGGAGCAGCGGATTTTATGGATAGACTCCCATCTAATCATTAGCGGATTGAATCACAAGAAGATAAAAGATACTCGAATTCGCATAAATTTTTTGGACCAAGTAAGGCAAAAAAAAAAATAGACAGAAGAGGTAGGGCGGCGTGAATGAGAATTGATTCTCACATTATCTGTAATAGAATCTGTTTAAAAAATGCTACATAAAAGAAAAGAAAAAGAGTCCARTTTTTWWAAAAAAACATCTGTCCAAAAAAGATGCCGAATCTGAGAAAAATTAAATTCAGTGTCCTTATCGGACTATTTTTAAGATCTACGAAGAACAGATCGGRAATTACCTCATTTTGCATCAGTTAGGCATTTTTTGAGGATATTCGGCGTGAAAAATAATGAGAGATTATTCTGGACCAAAAATGAGATAGAGAGCTAATTTTTTTTAACTAAATAGAAAAAAAGTTGTTAATTATACCCCTTCAAAATTTTGGCCTCGTCCCAAAATAGACCCCTTTGAACCACAGCTTGACACGTCATTTTGGAGCATTCTCATTGGTCCACCTATTCCCCAAAATGCTCTCCTTTTGACAAATCAACATTAATAGTTAATACAATTAACAACATGGGTGGATAATATATATCAAGTATTAACATTCATCACAAAGAGACGAAGAATAGATAACTAAGGTTAATGAAAACCAAACATCATAAATCTATATAAATCCACATAATCAATGCAAGATCAAATTTCTAAAAAAACAAATATTATTTCAATAACAACTCTGATGATTTTTTACTTTTAAAATAAATAAATAATAAAATAATAAAATTTAATGTTGCAACAGCGTAGATCAACTCCATTTAAAGCACAAGTCCTTATTGAGGCTGCACATATAGAATATAAAAGGAATGGATAAAAGGAAAGGTTGAGGTTGTATTAAGGCTTCACATAAAGAGTATAAAAGGAAAAGCTAAAAGGAAAGGTTGAAGCTGTCAGTTTAGGGGTGTAAACGGGTAGGGTAGAATGCAGGTACAGCTGTACCCGTACTCTACTCGCAACATTGTTACCCTACCCGTACCCTACCCTATTACCCAATTTTTACACTCGGGTAGGGTACGGGTATTGTCCCGACGGGTATCGGATACCCAACGGGTAAACGGGTACTCGAAAAAATTAAACAGCACAGCAGAACATAAGGAAAATAACCAAGACCTCTCCATTCATTTCTTCTTCATGCATATACGAATATTCATTACATTTAGATGAAAGATTGACAAGACCTCTCCCTTCATTTCTTCTTCATTCTCAGAAAGCATGCATATAGATATATGGCAGAAGCATAAATAATTGCATAAATTGTAAAAAAAAAACAAAAAAAAAAACAAAGAAACAAATTGGAATTTAGCAGCTACACCTACATGATTAATAAATTTAAAAAGATGGTGCTTTTATAAGCGATATACAATGCTAATTAATTATATACGTATAATGATAATGAAAACAAATGAAAGTTAGTAACACACCACTTCAATACCCCCATAAACATGCCATCAATCCACGACATGACAACCATGCATGCAATCACTGACAACACATAATTAATTCTTCAATAGCATCAGACATTTTCAAAGCCTTAATATCATGAATCTAAACTCAAAAGTTTATAGATAACATGAACTGCATGATAAAAGAAATACATGATGACTCCATTGTTGAGTCAAGCACAAAAGTTGGAATCTGGAATCGACCAAATACCAATGAAGATGACTATAAGGACTTCAGGACTGTGGCTAAGTGGGGGTTTGATTTGATGATGACGACAAACCAAGACGCTTCAGTTTTTTAATTAATTTTTTTCTTTTCTGCAAAAAGATCGAGAACGAGGATGATGATATAATCTGCAGAAAAACATCGATATATTTTGTTTGCATGAGATTAGGAAAATATAAGTTAATTGTGATGTTTTAATTGTGGAGTTATATAAAGATATTATGAGTAATATCATTGAAGACCTTATCTAATAAAATATAGGAAAAGTCTACAGTGCCTTCAAGGCACCATACCTCCACCCCCTCCTGCATTTACAAGCTTAGATCTTTTAATATAAAAAAACCTAAACTTGATCTAATGGTTACTATTGATCCCCATGAAGTGAGGAATGGTACCGTGAAGGCACCGTAGAAGTACCCTAAAATATATTATGAGTAATAACATTGAAGCCCTTATCTAATAAAAAAAACTTAATTATGACATTAATATACATTAATAATAATAATGAAAAAAATATATATGCATCAAGGGATGGCAATGGGTCGGGCTGGGTACTAGAGGACCGGACCCGCCCCCGTTCATCCCACGAGTCGGGTCACCCGTCACGGGTCGTGGGGCGGGGCGGGTCAACCCGTTATATTTATTTTTATTAAATTTAAAATTAATTTAATATGTAATAACACATATATTATTATAAAAATTAAATATAAGATGAAAAATTAATTAAAAACAATACTAAATTTAAAATTTTTTAATAATTCATATAAAAATATATTTAAAATATATATATAATATATTTAAAAATAAAAAATGTACAGCGGGTCAGGGCGGGTACCCGCGGGGCGGAGAAGGTACCTGGACCCGACCCGACCCGCCACGTGTCACGGGGCGGGCTGCCCCAAACGGCACGGGGCGGGGCGGGATTGACATCCAACCTCATACACAATCACAACCTCATGCACAATCACATATTCAGCTCATACATCCAAAAGAAGTAAGAAAATACACAAGCAAACAGTAAGTGAAGGAAATATACAACCCCGTTAGTCACAAATCCCAAAGTTTTTTCTCAATAAAATTCAAGTCAAAATCTTGACAATCTTTACAGGGTAACCCAAATCTCAAAACTATAGATTAAGTTTTTAGGGCAAGCCACTACATTCTTGAGATAGGAGTAAACATAATTTTATAAACCACAGTTTTTTCGCTTAAGAACCGGAAATGAGGGGGAAAAAGTGATAAAGTTGCATTTTGTAAAGCCTAAACTCAAACTAAGGAGCGCACGGGAATTAATTTATACCCAGTCAGGCTTTCTTATAATTTCATCTTCCATGCTGTTAACAATCAACAAGCTCATGCCATGTTTATCTTTAAAATAAAGGTAAAGCTTCTAGTAAGTTAGAAAGCTACATAAACTTTCAACTCTAAATTTATTAAAACTAGAAACTAAAAACTCTGGAAATTCAAAATAGCTTACCTCTTCGAACACGACAATGATCTAGGTAGGAGCAGGATGTGCGTCGATGATAGTGAATTCAGATCCCCGCGGCGATAATTCTCAGATTATCAATTGATGGGAGCGGCGCACTGATGAAGATTAAACAACTCCGCAGCGATAATTATCAGATTATCAATTTATGGGAGCGGCGGCGCGTTGATGAAATTAAAAAACTGAAGAGGAGAGGAATGGTGTGGCTGTGGGAAAGAGCTGCGGGCGGAGGCGGGAGGAAAAATGAAAACCGTAACCTAATCTGTGTATCTTCTCCTTTCTTTTTTTGTTCTTTGTTTTGTTTATTAGAATTTAGATAGACTTTATTTATCATAATAATAATTCGTATATATTTATATTCATAATATATCTCGGGTAGGGTACCTGATAAAGTATAAAAAGGTAATCGGGTAGGGTAGCGGGTATAAAATCCTTACCCGTACCCGATACTATAGCTTACGAGTAGTACCCTCACCCGACCCGTTACCCAGTTTTTGAGGGTAATACCCTACCCGTCGGGTAAAATTGACAGCCCTATGTCAGTTGGATGTTTCAGAAACCAAACTCAGTGAAATTGGAGGGTAAGATGAACTAAAAACAAGAAAAGATATCAAAAATAAAGATACAGAAACATGCTTAGAAAATATAAGTTTGATTGCTTTCAATAAAATGCACAAAAAAGAAATCAAGTTATCTCCATCATGCGCACTAGAAACATCCAGAATTATAAGTCATCTCCATACATAATAATATATATGAATTCAAAAAATTTCCAACAAGTCCCAACAAATAAAGAACAAAATAATTCAACAAAATAATTTAATCATAATTAAATCAAGTTTGCCCGGGCTGAGAAATTGCATAGCAAAAGGACATATACGTGGAGTTCACCCTAACTCTTACAAAGCACACATTTAAGAGAATCTTGTCCTAATTAGTGATCTAATAACCATGCTAATTTCCTATCATAAAAGTTTTTATAATTACATGATATCATATATTAGAATACATTAAGTTTAAGCGTGAGTTAGAGCCTTAATGGATACTAATATGATGGCAAAATATAATGACTAACTAATTCGGCAGTTAACATACATAGAATAAAATAGGATAGGAAGGTAGACAATAAACTTTACACATTAGCACGTTGTTTCTTGAGAGGGACCATTTCAATTGTTTGGGAGGGATTAGTTTCTTGCCTTCATTATAGTCCTTCTCATCAATTTTAATAGAAAGCGCATTGGTCGGTTTTCACCAGCCGTCGCGCTAGAACAGACACTTGTTAATTCAAAAGTTAAGCTTCTACTTGTTGCACTGGGCTCCTGCCTAATTGACTCGAGGACTTCCTATGTCGTAGGGCTGAAGAATTATTTATCAATAGGAAGATTCTGAGAGGATTGAGGGCCTGAACCAAATTTTGGGCGAGGACCATCCTTGAATTCAGGATCACCAGACTTCGAAAAACAGGACTCTAATCCAAATATGACAATCATGATTGATGGTTTAATCGTTTAATCACTGAAATTTAGCAAAAATGTTATAATGATTTAGATCCTTCAATTTTTTTTTTTAAAATAATTACCAATCACACACATTCGAGAACACAAAAGGCTGTTTTATTATTTTATTGTAACAAAAAACCTTTTCAATCACCAACATAAAAGGCTAGATCCCAAAGTTTGGGGTAATAATCAAATTTATTGAATTAAATTCTCAAAAAATTCACGAGTTACGAAAAAAAAAATGGACGAATGAATTTTCCTTTTTCAACAAAAAATCATAAATCACACATTTAAGAATACAAAAGGTTGATTTATTATTTTATTTTTAACCAAAAAACCTATTCATTCCACCGAGACGAAAGGTTGAAACAAAAACTAAAAGGAATAAAAACTAGATATTAGAAATCTTCACATAAAAAAACACAAACTCCAACATAAGAAAAAAAAAAGACTCTTTTTAGTGAAGAATTACCTATTGAAAAGAGTTTTTTTTTTACTGTAATAATCAAATTTATTGGAGTAAATTTCTCAAAAAAGCCATGATTTTAGAAAAGTTTGGTTGAAAAAATCTCATCTAATCATATATTTCAATGGATTTGAACTAAAATTAAGACAAAGATTTACAATATCTGAATTTAATAATTACCTTCAATGAATTAAGTGTCGTTGAAAAATCTGGATTGAATGAAACACACAATGAGTTATTCAAAAACGAAAAACAACAAAACTCAAAATAACAAATCGAGAAACCCATACCATTTTTTTTTTTGCAGATTGACTACTTTTATTATTCTTGTGCAGATCGCTGGAAACCTGATTTGTAAATCGCTGAAAAAAAAAGAGAGAGAGAGGAAAAGAAGGGAGCAGCGGATTTTATGGATAGACTCCCATCTAATCATTAGCGGATTGAATCACAAGAAGATAAAAGATACTCGAATTCGCATAAATTTTTTGGACCAAGTAAGGCAAAAAAAAAAATAGACAGAAGAGGTAGGGCGGCGTGAATGAGAATTGATTCTCACATTATCTGTAATAGAATCTGTTTAAAAAATGCTACATAAAAGAAAAGAAAAAGAGTCCAGTTTTTAAAAAAAACATCTGTCCAAAAAAGATGCCGAATCTGAGAAAAATTAAATTCAGTGTCCTTATCGGACTATTTTTAAGATCTACGAAGAACAGATCGGGAATTACCTCATTTTGCATCAGTTAGGCATTTTTTGAGGATATTCGGCGTGAAAAATAATGAGAGATTATTCTGGACCAAAAATGAGATAGAGAGCTAATTTTTTTAACTAAATAGAAAAAAAGTTGTTAATTATACCCCTTCAAAATTTTGGCCTCGTCCCAAAATAGACCCCTTTGAACCACAGCTTGACACGTCATTTTTGGAGCATTCTCATTGGTCCACCTATTCCCCAAAATGCTCTCCTTTTGACAAACCAGCATTAATAGTTAACACAATTAACAACATGGGTTGGATAATATATATCAAGTATTAACATTCATCACAAAGAGACGAAGAATAGATAACTAAGGTTAATGAAAACCAAATAGCATAAATCTATATAAATCCACATAATCAATGCAAGATCAAATTTCTACAAAACCAAATTATTTCAATAACAACTCTGATGATTTTTTACTTTTAAGATAAATAAATAATAAAATAATAAAATTTAGTGTTGCAAACAACGTTGATCAACTCCATTTAAAGCACAAGTCCCTATTGAGGCTGAACATATAGAGTCTAAAAGGAATGGATAAAAGGAAAGGTTGAAGTTGTATTAAGGCTGCACATATAGAGTATAAAAGCAAAAGCTAAAAGGAAAAGTTGAAGCTGTCAGTTGGATGATTTAGAAACCAAAATCAGTGAAGTTGGAGGGTAAGATGAACTAAAAACAAGACAATACGATATCAAAATTAGAGATACAGAAACATGCTTAAAAATTATAGGTTTAACTGCTTTCATAAAATGCACAAAAAAAAATCAAGTTATCTCCATCATGCGCACTAGAAACATCCAAAATTATAAGTCATCTCCATACATAATATATATGAAGTCACGAAATTCCCAACAAGTCCCAACAAATAAAGAACAAAATAATTCAACAAAATAATTTAATCATAATTAAAACAAGTTTGCCCGGGCTGAGAGATTGCATAGCAAAAGGGCATATACGTGGAGTTCACCCTAACTCCTACAAAGCACACATTTAAGAGAATCTTGTCCTAAATACTGATCTAATAACCATGTTAATTGCCTATCATAAAAGTTTATATAATTACATGATATCATATATTAGTATACATTATGTTTAAGCGTGAGTTAGAGCCTTAATGGATACTAATATGATGACAAAATATAATGACTAACTAATTCGTCAGTTAACATAGAATAAAAGAGGATAGGAAGGCAGACAATAAACTTTACACATTAGCATGTTGTTTCTTGAGAGGGACCATTTCAATTGTTTGGGAGGGATTAGTTTCTGGCCTTCATTATAGTCCTTCTCATCAATTTTAATAGGAAGCGCATTGGTCGGTTTTCACCAGTCGTTGCGCTATAACAGACACTTGTTAATTCAAGTTAACCTTCTCCTTGTTGCACTGGGCTCCTGCCAAATTAACTCGAGGACTTCCTTTGTCGTAGGGCTAAAGAATTGTTTATCAATTGGAGGATTCTGAGAGGATTGAGGGCCTGAACTAAATTTTTGGCGAGGAACGGGCTGGCCATCCATGGTCGCCATAGTTGCAGCATTCTTTGAAATAAGATGATAAGCAATTTCACCTATGATTGGTAAGCAAGTCCAAGTCAACAACTCAAAGACCTGATAGATAAATCAATATCACTACAAAAAATAATGTTTTACCGAGGGATTCTTCCCTCGATAATCAATTTACTGAGGGAAAAACCGAGGAATTTCTACCCTCGGTAACCCTCCTTGTTAAAATTTTCCAAGGGTAAATTTCCCTCGAAAAATTACCGAGGGGATTACCGAGGGCCACTCCCCTTGGTAAAATCCTTGGTTCCCCATAAAATATGCTCTCGAAAAAAACTGAGGGACCATAAAACCCTTGGAAAAAACCAAGGGATATAAAATCCTCGGAAAAAACCGAGGGATACAAAACCCTCGGCATTCCCTTTGTTTTTTGGAAAATTTTCAAAGGGATTTTTGCCCTCGGTTTTTCCGAGGGGTATTTCCTGTCGCATGGTGTAATTGTACGAATGAATTTGCCTTTGAAGGCAGTCGTGGATAAGCCGGAGGCATCAGGAAGACTGGTCAGATGGATAATCGAGCTAAGTGAATTCGATATTAGCATTGAATCCAGGACAGCGATTAAAGCTCAGGCCTTAGCAGATTTCATGCAAGAAATGACTGGCCTCCCCGAAGAACTAGAAAGATGGACAATCTTTATGGATGGCTCTGTCTGCAATCAGGGCTGCGGAGCGGGAATTGTCCTGATCAATCCAGAGGGGGTGTCTACCGAGTTTGCTATTCGATTAAATACAACATTCTCTAACAATGCGATGGAGTATGAAGCCCTTTTGAGAGGTGTCTAGATGGCGAAAGACCTGGGCGCGGATCACGTATGTGCCAAGGTTGATTCTCAACTTGTGTGTAAGCAAATCAGCGGAGATTTTGAGACGAGAGAAGAACACATGCAGAGATACTTGGCTAAATTCAGAGAGCTAGCCAAGGGTATGAAAGAATTAACTGTTGTTTAGATTCCCAGAGAGGAAAATGGCCGTGCAGACTTCTTAGCCAAAATAGCAATTTCAGCCACGGATTGTTATGAGCGAACGATCACCTTATTAAAGGCGGAGGGGGAGTTTGGAGTCGAGCAGATCTGTACGATTGTTGAGAAGGAAGATTGGCGTTCCCCCATAAAAAGATACCTTGAAGAGAACGTCTTGCCGGGGGAAAAGAGGGAAGCGGCGAAGATACGGACCAGGTCTGCTAGATTCTTCCTGATCAAGGGAGAGTTATTCAGGAGAGGATTTGGTCAGCCTCTTTTGAGGTGCTTATCACAAACAGAAGGAGGGCTGGTGTTACGAGAGATACACGAAGGTTGTTGTGGCAACCATATGGGGGCCAGAGCTCTAGCCAGTAAAGTATTAAGAGCTGGTTATTTCTGGCCTTCCCTGAGAAAAGAAGCTGAGGACTTCGTTAGAAAATGTGAAAGGTGCCAGAAAATGGCCCCGCTAATCCACCAACCAGCGGAAGAGCTCATGGTGATGAGTTCCCCCTGTCCTTTCGCAAAATGGGGTATTGATCTGGTTGGCCCATTCCCGATGGCCCCAGCTCAGAAAAGATTTTTGATCGTGGCTATTGACTACTTCAGCAAGTGGGTGGAGGCCGAGGCTCTTGCTAGAATAACAGAGGAAGCTGTAATGAGTTTCATTTGGAAGAATGTGGTCTGTCGCTTCGGTATACCGAGAATAGTGGTGTCAGACAATGGGACCCAATTTGCAGGAGCCAAGATAAAGGCTTGGTGTGCCAAGATGAACATTCAGCAACACTTCACGGCTGTATATCACCCACAAGCAAATGGTCAGGTTGAAGTAACTAACCGCATTTTAATTCAAGGAATCAAGTCGCGACTGGACAGATCTGGAGGAAAGTGGGTGGAAGAGCTGAGCTCCGTGTTATGGGCATACCGTACGAATCCGAAAGAAAGTACGGGTGAAACCCCTTTTAGTTTGGTGTATGGTATGGATGCCGTAGTGCCCGCAGAGTTCAGCTTTAAAACTCATCGGATCCAGAATTTTAATGAAGAACAGAATGAGCTGTTAAGGCAGGATGCTTTAGACCAGATTGAGGAGAAAAGAGAACAGGCTGCGTTACGAATGGAGCATATTAAAGGAAGGGTAAAAGTGGCGTATGATAAAACTGTGGCCAAGCGACAATTCCGAGTAGGAGATCTGGTCTTACGACGGTCCGATCTGGGGTAAGCTAAAGGAAAGTTGGAAGGGTCTTGGCGAGGACTGGTAAGAGTTACCCAAACCTTGCCTGGTGGCGCGTACAGGCTGGAAGAGCTTGATGGCACGACACTACCCCGCGCTTGGAACATTGTCAATTTAAGAAAATATTACACTTAATTGTAATGACTTTATGTTTGTTTAAGTTGAGTAGATTTACAGTTGAAATTATGGTTCACAGCAGGAAGAAAGCAATGAGACACATCCAGATCATTAACGAAAGTGCTTATTAATAATTAAAAGAACTTCCAGCAGAAATACATAAGCAAACATTCTCACAAGAATATTCGCAGTCATAAGGGCACGAATTACAATCATGAAAAAAGGCGAAAGTACAGCCTTAGGATGGGGGTGCAGAATCAAGAAGCTGACGGAGCCGATGGATCTCGTCTTCGTGTTCCAACAGCCGAACACGAAACCGGTCCGACACCTCCACTGCGATGTCCCAGTCAACATGCAGCTCCGCGTTCTCCCTCTTCAAG
This sequence comes from Phtheirospermum japonicum, assembly GCA_014905375.1. Classification (NCBI taxonomy): domain Eukaryota; kingdom Viridiplantae; phylum Streptophyta; class Magnoliopsida; order Lamiales; family Orobanchaceae; genus Phtheirospermum; species Phtheirospermum japonicum. The sequence continues at coordinate 67,496 of BMAC01000522.1, read as the reverse complement.
TCGGCGATGATTTTTTCAAGGCGCTGTCGTTCACTATGGAGTTGTGACTTCTTCTCAGCCAACTTCTTTGTACGTTCTTGCAGTTGAGCTTGTAACTCGGAGATTTCTTCCTTCAGACGACCTTTCTTGTGAAGCAATCGGATGTGCTCCTCAGTGGAAAAGACGGTGGGAGATGACGAAGATGCCATGATGCAAGGAAAATAAGCTGGGAGGTGCACCATTATATAGGAAAGGAAAAGGCGGGAAATCACTTTGACTTGGTGCGCAGAGGGCTTGAAAAAAGGCGGGAAACTAAATTAGAGTTTGGCGCGCAAGAAAAAGCCAAGATTGGCTAAGGACGGATGTCCTAAAGTTTTCCTGACCTGGTTGTCAGTTTAAGCCAGGATTGGCTAAGGACGGATGTCCTAAGATTTTTCTGACCTGATTGTCAGCTTAAGCCAGGATTGGCTAAGGACGGACGTCCTAAGATTTTCCTGACCTGATTGTCAGCTTAAGCCAGGATTGGCCAAGGACGGATGTCCTAAGATTTTCCTGACCTGATTGTCAGCTTAAGCCAGAATTGGCTAAGGACGGACGTCCTAAGATTTTCCTGATCTGATTGTCAGCTTAAGCCAGGATTGGCTAAGGACGGATGTCCTAAGATTTTCATGACCTGATTGTCAGCTTAAGCCAGGATTGGCTAAGGACGGATGTCCTAAGATTTTCCTGACCTGATTGTCAGTTTAAGCCATGATTGACTAAGGATGGACGTCCTAAAGTTTTTTCTTAATGAACAGTTTAAAGCCTTCATTTTACCCAGCTTCAGTATGGGTCCAGACCAATGAGCTGGATCTCCTGGTCTGGGTGATTAGAGACATTAATCGACCTACGTATACAGGCCGGACCTGTCGTCTAGTAAAAGCGTACGAATGTGCTAAGATGGGACTAAGCTACAGAACCTTCAGGGGTAAAGCCCCTAGCAGTTAACTTTATCATATGTGCGGGATTAAGGAAATAGAGGAGAAATTCAAGAAACTCATATATTATTGCAAGAAATACTGGTTGCCCACACCCTTTCAGAAATAGGTTGGCAACTTTGATTACGCGAGATTACAAAAGAAAACATCAAAAAATAAAGCTAAAACGTTTAGCTACGAGAAGATCTCTGATCTGAAGCCAGAGTTCGCCGAACTCGCCAGAGCTCACGCTCCGTTTCGTGCAGGCGGCGATGATATTTGTCAGAGCGATCAGCGAGCGTTGGAACCTCACCGGCGACAGTGGTCAAGCGGCCTACCGACTCGACCAAGTCCGCCTTCTCCTCTTGGAGTTGACGGTTCACTTGTCGAAGTTCAGCCCACTCTCTTTTGTAGAAACGTTTCTTCTAACGTTTTCTTTCCAATAATCGATAGAGATAGCCGACTTTCTCCTTGAGCGCGACCAGTTGGTCGGAAAGCCTGAATTTCTCCACAACTAGGGAAATGTTTTTTCTCTTCACCGCACTGAGTTCTTCGATCAGAGGAGATGAAGACATGTTGCAAAAGGATATTGAAAATCAAAGGCGCGTAAGGGGAATCAAAAAGTACTAGGGTTTCCTTAATATCCGGAAACCCTAGAAAGCTCAAAAATTGCAACACGACAAACGCATTAATTGTCACTAGGCAAGAAATAGTCAAGTACAAATTAAGACACCCAGGAAAAACAAATAACTAACAGACCAGCCACACAGGCTATAAACATGCAGGTCTGCTCGATAATACTAAAACTAATACAGACAAGGCAGACAGGTCTTCATGACTGCTCCGGGGTCTGGGATCCCTYAGCGAAGCTCTTCTCAAATCGGGTGGAGTCCTGCAAATCTCCCAGGTCGGCGAAGGTTGTAGAGTTAGTGGCAACCATCGCCGACGATTGTTCGGGGGGAGGAGAAGAGGTCGAGCTGGAAGAGCAAAAAGCCTGGCGAATATGATCGGCAAAAGATAGGTCATCTAGCATGTGCAGCCGGTCACCCTCAGCAACGTGCGAGAAGGAAGTAGGCTCGGATGCGCCCTGGACAGGTGCCTCTCGGTCGAAGGGTAGAGAAGGATTCTCTGATATCCACTTGGCATGAGCATCCACGCCAAGGAGATAATAAGCCTCAGCCTCAGGCACCAGAAGCCGGTACAGATCCACCGATTCCAGAAAGGCCTGGCGCGTGGTCGCTCGGGTTAGTTGGATCAAGCGAAGACCTTCGTCTGAGTTTAAAAATCCGAGTCTTCCCTTCGCTTCACCCTCTGTGAGACCCCTCGCCTCCCCGTTAGCTTCCCCCTCAGCTCTGGCAGCTTGCACTTTCTCTCTGAGCTCTTTTGCCTCATGCTCCAAGAGGACTATCTGAGCATGCTTCTTTGCGTCGGACTCCCGCCAAGCTAACAACTCCGCCTTGCTCCCTACCAATTCTGCCTTGAGTAGCTCCAGATCAGCATTAAGGCCATGATTTTTGGCCAGTAATTCTTGCTTCTGCTTTTTCAGGTCTTCAATCTCCTTCTTCAGGTCCGCCTGAAGTAAAGAACCCCGCGCCCGGGCTAGGAGAGTAGCCCTGAGCACCACCGCCTATAAAAGGAAATTTGATAAAGGAGTAAGCGAAAGTTATAACAAGATCTGGAAACATGACCTGCATTAGATGCCTTACTTGCGCCTCTGCTTTACAATATGAATCCAATAGAGCGGGATCAGACAGTTTCTCCGTCTCACGGCGGTCAGCTGTTGGAGCAAGCCCCATCATGTACTGCCTGGCTACCTCGCCAGTACAATTCATCACCGACCTGTTGAAGAAGGTCTGGTTGGGGTAAGGAGGGACCTGTGTAGTCCCCCCAGGGATGTTTCCGGCCCTTTCCTCCCTCCTCCTCTTCCTAGGTTGGAATTGTCCCTCCTCGGGGTCGGATAAGGGTGGAGCCTCTTGAGTATGGGCTGCTGATTTAGGCAGGGCTCTCTCTCCTTGCCTCGTACTCCTCTTTGTCACCTTTGCTGGGGCAATTCTAAGGGGAGTTGCTGAGGCCTGCTCTAGAGGGTTGCGATCTCGAGGACGGCTGGGAGGAGCCGCCACCAAGGTCACTTCTTCCTGAGTAGGGGAAGCCCTGGCAGGCTCGCCCAAGGGGCTTTTCTTATTTTTCACTGCTGCCTTCTTCGCTTCTAACAGTGCTTGCATCATGGTTACTGAAGAGAAGAGAAAAGAGAAAGAGATAAAAAAAAAAGAGAGAAGAATAGAGGAGAAAAGGGGTAACATCAGAAGGATGATATGAACTATAATTGAACATGTACCAATGTGGGAAGGCAGAGGTCCATTTTCTCGTTGGGAGTTGAAAAAGTTTAGGATCGTGGGTTTGAGAATCTTTGATAGATCAAAAGGGGTCTGGTTCAGGACAGCTATTTTCTCACTCAGATGGGGTGATCTGTCACTCCGGGATATACGGACCTGGGGATGAAAGTAAGTAATGGGCTCAGTGGGAAAGCCCTAGTCCTCCGAGCTCTGGACGAAGAAGAACTTCTTCTTCCAGCTCTTATGGGAAGAGGGAAGACCAGTTAAAAAGTGAACATCCGCTCGTCCGGAGAGATAGAAAAAACCTGAAGAGCTTTTCACCTGGAACAGGGAAAAGAAAAGCTGAGCCGTAGGTACAAGGCCAGCATACTGGGCCGCAAGGTGAAATCCGGCCATGACGCGGAAAGCGTTCGGTAAAAATTGTTGGACCGGAATTTGATACAGTCGGGATACGGCCAATATGAAAGGGTGAACCGGTAGGCTCAGCCCTGCGTGGAATTGGTCCACGTAGAAGGTCAGGTGGCCGGCGGGGGGCGCTGAGGCCCTCTCGTCAGGCGCTGGACTGGTGAAATAAAACCGGTCGGAGATGGGAAGAGTGGCACGGATATCCCTAAGTGTATTAGCGCTAACTATGGAGGGTATATTATCAAGGAAATGGGGCACTTGAGCCATTATAGGCCTCTCCACCGGGACCATCGGTAGTGACTCGGATGAAGATAGGTTTATGGAGGAGGTGGAATTCGCTGGGGAACTAGAGGGAGTTCCCTTGGAGGAATTGGTAGAGGAAGTTGACATAATTGAAAAACTAAGGAGAGGTGAAAGAAGTACCTGTTTGGAGATACCTACGAGGAGTTGAGTAGAGTAGAATCGTAGAAATCGTCGTGAACGGCGAAGAAACTAAGAGGGGAAATTTGGGAGAATATGAAAAAAGACTTGAAAAGAAATAATGAGGGGGATTCGAGAATTTGGGAGATGAAATTTGAAAAGTAAAGGGGAGAAAGGAAGTTTGGAGGGACAAAAGGAAGTTGATAATTTTTGAAAACGAAAATCAAGGAAAAGCGGGATTTGATGAGATCCTCGCATTTAATGCGGACAGAGGAACAGTACCCTAGGCAGTGAGCTGGAGCGCTAACCGTCTTAAAATAGGACGCGTGCCGCTAACCAATCATGTACAGTACTTGGAAGGACGTGTGGTTATGGTGACCGTTTAGGGATACGAACCGACACCACTAATGCCAATAATTAGGGTTGTTTGGCAGGAGGATATCTTGGGATTTCCCTGTACGAGAAGTCATAAAAAACAAAAGGGCCACATTTATTTCGAAGGAGCCCAAGAAGATTACTGATCTACCCCAACTGTTCGGGGGGAGGAGTTGATAGGGCAGGATATATGCCAGACCTGTATTGGGGTAGCTCTAACCCCCATATGATCAACAAGATGCGGGGAAGAACAGCTATCCCTTGAGGTCCCTGACCTGGTCATCGGTAAGAACGTTAGAGGCCCGGAGATTATCTCCAGTCGAAGCCCTGGAAGTGGGGATTAGCCTGACCTGGGCAAAAGGCCTGGTTGAATACCTTGAAAGATAGAACTCTTCCCTAGTATTAGCAAGAGTTGACTTGTTAAACAGCAGGGGCTAGAGGAGAGAGAAGACGAAGAATCGTGGACTAGGTCGGATTGAGGAAGAGGAATAAAGAAGATCTGGAAAGAGAGAACTGTTTCTCAGATTCCCAACAAAGAGACAGGTGGGACCACTTGTCAGAATTTGTTGGATAACGGCCCTTAATTTACGCCATGTGTTCCTTGGATCCCGGCTGGGGTCCCCGTTAAGAAAAGCTATAAATATCTCAGCCTCAAGGCTGAGAGAGGTATGTCATTCTTTTGGGGCTTTCTTATTTTCTTCTTGGAAAACACCTCAAACGCTTACTGACTTAAGCATCGGAGAGGTTTCCACCGGAAAATCACCGGTGGTCCTTTCTAACTCTTGTTTGTGGTGCAGATCAGGAAGGTGTTCAAGGCTTCAGGAAGTCTTAACGTTGGTCATTTTTTGGGTTGAAACAATCGGCCACATCTAGACCTCCCCATGTTTCGACATCCCAGTACCTAGACCAGCAGGCTCGCTCCTCCTGTTCCGGCTGTACTACTCGGATTTCTTCTTGTTCTCGGTCTTATCCCACTCAACCTTTCAAGACCTAGTTGAAATGCATGATATATAAGATGATATAAATTACCTGTAATAAATAAAAAAAAATCTATTTTAATATGAAAATATATAACATAATCATTTACCTCCAGACCTCCTTGGTAAGGGCAGGGTACAGCTGACTATTATGAGAATCCAGATACTGCTTATACTCGTTTATCCGCTTCCCATACTTGTGCGACATCGTTACGTTAAATGCTTTGTATCTGCTCTACATTATACTCGTCCGTGTCCCAATAATAAATATCCTAGAAAATAAAACAATAATTATAATTCAACTGATACATGGTTCTCAAGTTACAACAGTAAAGATTAATAAATTTAGACATAAAATAATAATTACATGAAACATGTCCCACTAGAAAGCACGAGTGTTCTTAGTGGCTGCCTTATAGCACCACCCGGCGGGATGGAGATTCTTCTCCATAATCTCCTGAAATACGTTGGTCAACCTGGTCTGTCTGTTATGTATCCTGTAATTGTGTTTGTGATTACAAAGATTATTTAATAATAACGATGATTAAAATTTTAAATTATTAATTTACTTCTTCCCGGCGATATAAACAAGAACTCCCCCCCTCTATGGTTGGACCAACTAACGACGTGATGTACCCGCATCGGACAGTGTCGGTGTCGGTGTTGGTGTCGGTATGGTGGTATGCGCGGATGACGCTGAATGATCAGTACCAGTGCCCACGTAATCGTCATCGAAATCAACTAAATGATTAGCCTACCCCATATCCGATCGACCTAAGCTGTTGGAACCCAGACCTATCGGCATCTTATAGAATTATCAGATAAAACACGCATTTTACAAAATACCAATATATATTATATATCAAACGTCTTAATAAATCTAAACATAAAAGAAATTAGTTTTAAAAAAGTGTGTTATACAATATGAATAATTTATTTACATATATTTCAACAAAACTAATCATTTGATTCGACACTTTCACTATTAAAGTTATCACCAAACTCATTTTCTCATGTGCCTTGATCTGTATCTTGATCGGTGAGTAACTCTTCTTCTGCATTATCATCTATTTAGTCACCAAGTTCATCCACGTCATTGTCATTTGGGTCGTGTAACTAGAAATCGACATCGTCTATTTGAATTGGATTGCGTATATCTACAGCTTCCCCTTGAAATGATTACTCTGGTAGAGGCTCGATAAACTCAAAATTTGATCTAGCCTTGATTTTATACGTTGCTCACCAGTCCAACTTGTCTCGTTTCAAACCTGGGTACACATAATAGTATACTTGTAAAACTTTGGAATCAAGTACGAAAGGTTCATATCGATTGAACCTACGCTTATGATTGATATCGACAAGCCTATAATGTGGATGAACTTTTGTGCCTATAGGATTTGGATCAAACCATTCTCACTTGAACAATAGTGTGTTTTCCTCCATTCGACCGGTGCATTCGAGCTGCACAATTTCTATGAGACGACCGTATTAATCATACTCGATTGGCCCATAGTTGACCTTTTAATGCATTCTCCACTGCTCGATTTTGCTTTGTTAGATCTGGGCTCCATTTTGTGAAATCTATAACCATTTATCTTACATTCGATATATGTTTGCACACATCTTGATGGACACTCAGATAAGCTCCTAATGTTCACGTCGATCACATTGTTTGATTGATCTTTAGCCTATGACATTGTTTCGACCCAAAATATGACCGATGTCAAGAACAACGCCTGGAACCTTGAGCACCCTTTTGATCTGCAGACAGAAAACACGTTATAAAGGACCACCGGTGGTTTTCCGGTGGGAACCTCTCCGATGCTTAAGTCAGTAAAGCATATGAGGTTTTTCTTAGCAAGCAAAGAAGGAATGCACAAAGAATGACATACCTCTCTCAGCCTTGGGGCTAAGATATTTATAGTTTTCTCCTAGCGGGGACCCCAGCCGGGATCCCAGGAGCACATGCCGCGAATCATGGACCATTACGCAACCAATTCTTACAAGTGGTCCCACTTGTCTCTTTGGTGGAAACCAGAGAGTAAGCTCTATCCTGATCCTTCCCTCTCTCTTTCTATTAGCAGTCCTGATGCCAAATTCACCTTAACACTATCTTCCAGAGGTCATCTCTGCCAGGTCAGGAAAGTTATCTTTGCCAACCCTGTTCTTCAAGAGAGCCTAATCAGCTCTTTCATTAAGGTCAATCTGACCGTATCCCCTTTTTGGCTATCCCAGGTCAGCTTTACAGTCCTGATTTATCCCGAACCGATCTCCTAATTTCCCAAGAGTTTCCTCTAGAAATCAGTCCAGCATAATCTTCTCCAGGGAGGAGATCAGGTCTTGCCTGGAGAGGAAGACCTGATCAAAATCATAGGTCACTTTGGCTTAACCACGTTCATCTAAAAAATTAACAGGTCAGGTCTACCATCACCAGGTCTGACGCACTCCTGGCCCATCAACTCCTCCCCCCAAATTAGTGAGGGTAGAGCTGTAAAAACTTTATGGCTCTCTCAGTACGGGATGGTCCTACTCCCTTTAGTGCTTCTCGTACTAACGTAAATCCAAGAAATCGCCTGACAACCAGACCTAATTATTGGCATTAGTGGTGTCGGTTCACATCCCCAAATGGTCTATATTCCTACACGTCTTCTCAAATACATACAAGTTGGTGGTGCGTGACTTACCCCAGGACAATTGGCTTTCCAGCTCATTACCTAGGGTACAGTCCACATTAAATGCGGGGATACCATCAAATCCCGCCTTTCTCGATTCCCGTTTTTCAAATTTATCCACTTTCCTTTTTGTCCCTCCACGTCTCTTTTTCCCTTCACTTTTCAAATTCTATTTTCACAACTTCTCGAATTCTTCCTTTTTCCTCTCTAGCATTCCGGCGAGTTTCTCCATCTCAAATTTTCTTAATCCAGCTTCGATTTGTTCCGTAACCAGGTACTTCCTTATTTCTTCTCACATCCTTTAATTATGTCGACTTCTTCATCTTATAATTTGGATGTGGGGACCTCGTTGGAGCATCTGGAAAATTCCACTTCCTACGTAGATCTATCATTGTCTCAGTCACCCCCGGAGGCTCCTCCGGCAGAGGTTCTGCCGGCTTTCCCTTACCTTCCCGGTGACAATGTCTCCTCGATAGTGAGTAACCAACTCTTAAGGAGATACGCACTTCCTGCAACATTTCCGATGTATTCACTTTTACCAGTCCGGCACCGGACGAGAGGGCTTCATCGTCTCCCCCTCCCCCTCGCCATCTAACTTTCTACGTGGACCAAGTCACGCCGGCCTGAGTTTACCCGTTCACCCCTTCATTCTAGTCGTCTCCCGGATGTACCAGATTCTGGTATACCAGTTCCTGGCTAACGCCTTTCGGGTTATGGCGGGCTTTCACCTGGCAGCGTAATATTCTGGGATAACTCCCACAGCCAAACTTTTCTGCTCCCTTTTCTTAGCTAAAAGCGCTTCTGGCTTTTTCTATCTTTCCGCCAGACCATATGTCCATTTCCTGACAGGCCTGCCTACTTCTGACAAGGCCTGGAGAAAGAAGTTCTTTTACGTCCAGTGTTCTGGGGATTGGGGCTTCTCCACTTCCCCCATAAGCATTTTACCTGTACTGGCGCCACTATCCCAGGTTAAAAACCACCTCATATAGCCAAGAAAATTGCTACCCTTAACTCCACACCTCTGAATATATCCACGATCCTACTGCTGGTGATGGCTCTGCCCCCTCGGGCCTTGCCGTGGGTGTTTCTGCTGACCGCGGCATACCCCACGGCGCGGCGGAGCTGGGAGTTCTGCCGAGCTCTCCCACCAAGTTTGGTCGTAAACCGTCTGAAGCCATAGAAAAAACCCTCACGTCTTAGCCTGATCGCTTTCCCACAGACGGCGCCAATTGTTTCGACCCAAAATATGACCGACGTCAAGAACAACGCCTGGAACCTTGAGCACCCTTTTGATATGCACAAAGAAAAAATGTTAGAAAGGACCACCGGTGGTTTTTCGGTGGAAACCTCTCCGATGCTTAAGTCAGTAAAGCGTATGAGGTTTTTCTTAGAAAGCAAAGAAGGAATGCACAAAGAATGACATACCTCTCTAAGCCTTGGGGCTGAGATATTTATAGTTTTCTCCTAGCGGGGACCCCAGCCGGGATCCCAGGAGCACATGCCGCGAATCACAGACCGTTACGCAACTAATTCTGACAAGTGGTCCCACTTGTCTCTTTGGTGGAAACCACAGAGTCAGCTCTATCCTGATCCTTCCCTCTCTCTTTCTATTAGCAGTCCTGATGCCAAATTCACCTTAACACTATCTTCCAGAGGTCATCTCTGCCAGGTCAAGAAAGTTATCTTTGCCAGCCCTGTTCTTCAAGAGAGCCTAATCAGCTCTTTCATTAAGGTCAATCTGACCGTATCCCCTTTTTGGCTATCCCAGGTCAGCTTTACAGTCCTTATTTATCCCGAACCGATCTCCTAATTTCCCAAGAGTTTCCTCCAGAAATCAGTCCAGCATAATCTTCTCCAGGGAGGAGATCAGTTCTTGCCTGGAGAGGAAAACCTAATCAAAATCATAGGTCACTTTGGCCTAACCACGTTCATCTAAAAAATTAACAGGTCAGGTCTACCATCACCAGGTCTGACGCACTCCTGGCCCATCATACATTGAAGAATTACTTTTAATTTGGGAAATATATTAGATAAATACATACGGTAATTATATGATATGCATCTCAGTATCAAACGCATAACGTAATTTTAAACCAATTGGCAAATTCATTTTCCAATTTTTCGTTGAGTCTATCATCGACAATGTTTGGTTGGAGACGTTGAACGCTCTTCGTGTAAATACTACATCATTCGTTAGACAATTGAGTAAAAAAGTATTAGTATATATATGTATATATACACACACACACACACACACACATTTACAGTATAAATTGAAAAGAGTATTCGTACCTAACATATTATTGAACCTCCTCACAATTTAACAACACGTATATCCTTGCGGCATTGTATTCTTGTTCGGTTAGGATTTTCTTCCTTTTGTACCAAACGTCTCCCCACATTTCTTAAACACTGAGGGAATTTCATCAGCATATCCACACCATTCTGGATATCGTCATTTCTAGGCAAATGGTATAACCTAAATATGCCTGACCTGGAGAGATCGAAAGGCATAAGAGAATATGATCTGGTTGGGACGACCTGAGTTGCTACTTTGACCCTGTAAGGGAAAATGGGATGAGTTGGGTGCGAGACTTAAGAAGATTGATCATGATCTGGACTTGTGACTTAAAGGAGGGATCTATCCTGCTCAGGTCAGGAAAAAAGGAAAAACTATATGATGGGGTCACGCCTCTACTTGCTCAAAGTAGGATAATTTGGTCAAAACATCCTGCGGTTTCCCTGGTAGACTGGTGGGGATGACCTGACCTAAAGCCTCAAGAAAAGAAAGGTAAGGCGGAGGACAGACCTACCGCTCGACGGATATCATCCCTACCTGATTAGAAGCCTTGGATAAGATTTTGGGAGATCATGTCAGAAATCTGGAGAACTTAGCGACAGATCTATCCTTCCCTTGGTAGAAGCTTCGTAGTCAGGTCAACTTGAATATAACGGCCCAAGATTCACGGGTTCTATTTCCAGGATCTCTGAAGGGCCCCACTTGGCAAAAACTCTAAATATCTTTGCCCCGAGGCTGAGAGAGGTATGACATTCTAAGCATCCTTCTTTTGATTTTGCTTATTACAATCTAAAATGCTTAACTGACTTAAGCATCAGAGAATTTTCCACCGAAAAACCCCTGGTGGTCCTTTCTAACGTGTTTTTGTTGAAGCAAGTCGTGATATTCTTAGGGAAGTAGTAGGTGTTCTTGGCGTAATTATCAGGGTGAAACAATTGACGCCGTCTGTGGAAAAACAAAGCTAAGACATGAGATAGAAGTATGGCATCAGACGGACTCAGGCGAAACCTGGTGGCGGAAATGGGCGGAACACCAAGTTCTGCTATGCCAACGGGCATACCAGAGACAGTAGGGCCATCGGCAGCAACTAGGACAAGCACAACGCAACCCCCTCTAGGAGGATCCCAGCAAGTAGAAGGAGGACTGTTGAATGATTTCTTTTTGAGGAAATTATATGACTTCATCGGGAAAGCGGTAGAGGTGGCTGTGGAAAAGAATTTTGCTGAACTTTCATCACCACCCTCCAAGGTAAACCAGCTGCCGGAGACGGAGCCACCTCGCACGGCCTAGCGAATGGCCAGAGCTTCCCCCCAGGAAGACAAAGAGAGCTTTTCTGCTTCAGAAAGCGAAACTTCAAGAAAAACCAACCCAGACCTCACCGAGCAAATGCATAATCTGCAAAAAGAAGTCAGGGAAGTTAAACGAAAGATGGCGGGCGTGGGTGCAGGCCAGGCACAGAGGAGCACTCCGTTCACGAAGGCGTTTATGAGGGATGATCTCCCAACTTCTTACCATTCAATGGGCTTTGAATACAATAGGACAACGGATCCGTGGGATCACCTGAGACAATTCGAGATCGCAGCTACCTTGCACAAGTTTTCTGATGCATCCATGTGTCGGGTTTTCCCTACGACCTTCACAAAGTCGGCCCAACTCTTGTTTATCCAACTACTCCCCCGTTCCATAAGCAACTTTGATGAGTTTAGTTCTGCATTTGTACCAGTTCACCAGTTGCAAAAAATATCAAAAAATGCCGCTGGAGCTGTTCAGTTTGAAGCAAAAAGAATACGAAAGCCTGCTTGTATATATCAAGCAGTTTACAAATGCTAAAATGGAAGTGCTTCAGCATCTGAATTGCTCTTGGTCAATGCTTTAGCTCAATGTCTCGAAAAGGGGGAGTTCTTCCAATCGTAGGTACTAAAGCCGGCACTGAAATCTGGATAGCTCTTGGAGAGAGCAGAAAAGTACATCTAATTGGAAGAAGCCTTAAAGATAAAAGAAGACACAGAGAAGCGGAGAGAATGACCCGATTTGGAAGATAGGGCATAAATGAATAAGACCAGGACTAATCTGGTCGGAGGTCGTCCTTGGTTTGATAGGTATACACCATTGTATTCACCTCAGGGAGAAATTCTGCAGGCAATATAGCGATATCACATATTCCCAGAATCCAAGGAATAGAAAATCTGAGCAATTCTATCGATATCACAATGAATATGGTCATGACAAGGACGAGTGTGCTCACTTAAAAGACGAGATAGAGCGGATGGTACAAGCGGGACATCTCAAAGAATACATACGAATAAGAAAGGATAGTTTCAGAACTGACTCCCTTAAGAAGGATCAGTACTAGACCAGGCAAGGGCGAAATGTTGGTTGCTCAAGCGCTCAGAGAGAGAACCAACCCCAGCAAGTGCGAGGTGAAATTTTGTTGATCATCGGGGGTGAATGGGATGAGCATTCTCGGCGAACCCAAAATTTTTACGTACGGTCTGCAAAGGATTTGACCAGGAGAGCACGAGAAGTTGGGCAAACAGTCCCGAGCCCAAATATATGTTTTGGATCTTAAAATGAGAATGGTATCTTATCCCCTCATATGGATTCCCTGGTCATCATGGCTTCTGTTGCTAATTACAATGTGCAGTGAATCTTTGTCGACACGGGAAGTTCAGCGGATCTCATATTCTATGATTGCTTTCAAAAATTGAATTTGAATGAAGAGCTAGAGGAAGTCACGACCTCGTTGGTCGGTTTTGTAGGATGAACCTTGAAGCCGCTTGGTGCAATAAATCTCCTGGTCACGCTAGGGGATGTCCCGCTCAGGCAAACCAGATCAGTACAATTATTGGTGGTGGACGCTCCTTCTTCATACAATGCCATGTTAGGGAGACCATCCTTAAGCGAATTCCCAGCAGTGATTTCAGTCTATCACATTAAATTAAAATTCCCAGCTTAGGACGGGGTTGGAGAATTTCGAGGGGACAGTACGTGTAACGCTAGACATATGTGGAGAGTGTTCAACGCAATGACAAAGAATGGCGAGGCAAAAGAGAAAGAACAGAGGATACCATACCTGAGCTAATTGAACGGGAGGAAAGCTTAATGTCGGTAGAGGTAATCCCAGGGGATGACAGTCGAGTCCTGTGGGTAGGAACGATCTATTATGTGAAGATTTTTTAGCATCGTCATCTGATTTTCGTTTCTGGCCTGTTTTCTTGGGTCCAGAAGATTTGGTAGGACTTATCTAACTTTTGAGGAGTAGTGCAGATTAGTTTGCCTGGTCTTCCCAAGACTTAATGGGAATTGACCCAGCAGTGGCAAAACATCGTCTTAATATAAGCCCTATAGCAAAGCCTGTAAAACAAAGAAATCGGTTTGGCCCTGAGAAAGAAGCCATCATTGAGGCAGAAGTGGACAAGTTTTTACGTGTTATACACATTAAGGAGATACAATTCCCAGAATGGCTCTCCAATGCTGTGCTAGTACCAAAGACAGCGGAGGACTGGCGAATGTGTATCGACTTTAGAGATCTCGATTGTGCCTGCCCTAAGGATCATTACCCACTGCCAAGGATAGACCAGCTGGTGGATTCAACATCTGGATGTGAATTGTTAAGCATGATGGATGCATCGCAAGGCTATCATCAAATCAGGTTGGCTGAGGAAGACTGGAAGAGGGTCAGCTTTATAACACCAAAAGGAACATATTGTTATGTGGTAATGCCGTTTGCCCTAAAAAATGCGGGAGCTACGTATCAAAGACTGGTGGACAAAATTTTTAAAAACCAGCTCAGGAGAAACATGGAAGTTTACGTAGACGACATGTTGGTTAAAAGTATTAAGGCAACGTCCCACGTGGATGAATTAAGAGAAAACTTTGACATCCTGATAAAATATAAGATGAGGTTAAACCCCAAGAGTGTGCATTTGGGGTAAGAGAAGGAAAATTCTTAGGGTATATGGTTACAGAAAGAGGGATAGAGGCCAACCCGGAAAAGGTCAGGGCTGTAATGGATATGATGCCTCTAAAAAACGTTAAGGAGGTCCAATGTTTGGCTGGGCGAATCAATGCTTTGAGCAGGTTTGTCTCCAGATCGGTGGAAATGATCTTACCATTTTCAGAGCATTACAAAAAAGGCCCGATTCCAGTGGGATAAGGAATGTCAGGAGGCATTTCAAAAGCTGAAAGAGCACTTGGTAGGTATGTCATTATTGACTAAGCCAGTTGTGGGGGAGCCGTTGACTTTGTGTATGTCTGTGGGGAAATTAGCGATGAGCATGGTCTTGCTTCGGGAAGAGGGAAAGTTGCAGAAACCACTATTGGAGCAAGGTCTTACAGAAAGCTGAAAGAGCACTTGGTAGGTATGTCATTATTGACTAAGCCAGTTGTGGGGGAGCCGTTGATTTTGTGTATGTTTGTGGGGAAATTAGCGATGAGCATGGTCTTGCTTCGGGAAGAGGGAAAGTTGCAGAAACCACTATTGGACCAAGGTCTTACATGAGGCTGAACTCCGGTATTTAGAAATAGAGAGGGCCATGGTAGCCCTAGTTGGGACTGCCCGGAAACTCAGAACTTACTTCCTCTCCCACAAGATCATAGTTCGCATTAACTTACCTCTGAAGTCCATAATGAGCAAGCCAGAGGTTTAAAGAAGGTTGGTCAAGTGGATAATTGAATTGAGCGAGTTCGACATACATTTTGAAGGAAGGTTGGCAATTAAAGATCAGGCTTTAGCTGATTTTATGCAAGAAATGGCCAGCTCTGCCGAGGAAAATAAAGAGTGGACAATCTACACAGAATGTTCAGTGTGAAACCTAGGGTGTGGTGCTATTTAAAATTGAAAGAAAAATAGAAAATGCGTATTTAACGATCGACACCCGATCCTCGTGGTCCATGGCACCAAAACGCACTCCTTGTCGCCTTCACAAAATCACGATACTTCGTCCTTTTTTGCATTTCCAACCGAAAAAGTTGGTCGATCGATTGTATTTTGGTTTTTGGTCGAATTACACGACACATGTGAATACGCACATGCTCGTTGATATTTTAAAATCGAAATCGGGTCAAAACCACCCACGTGCCTAAAATGATAGAATTTATTTAATTTTAAGATTTTTGTGGTTATTTTTGTTTTTTATTGGTTTTTTTAATTAAAAAACCGAGGGGATAAAATTCCCCTCGGAAAATACCAAGGGGAACCCTCGGTTTTTTCCGAAGGGACTTTCATCGCCTCGGTTTTTTTAAATAAAAAAATAGAAAAAATAGAAAACACGTATTTAACGATCAACACTCGATTCTCGTGATTCCATTGCACCGAAATGCACCCCTTGCTGCCCTGTTCGTCAAATAATAGGAATTATTTTTTCTTTTTTGCAATTTTTCTATTTTTTTTCATTTTTTTAAATAGAGAAAAAATAGAAAATGCATATTTAATGATTGACACCCGATCCTCGTGAATCCATGACAGTGAGAAGCACCCCTTGTCGCCCCGTTCGTAAAATGATAGGATTTGTTTTTATTTTTTTTACAGTTTTTCTATTATTTTCGATTTTTTTTATTTTTTATTTGAAAAAAAAAATAGAAAACGCGTATTTAACGATCGACACTCGATCCTCGTGATTCCATGGCGCTGAAACCCACCCCTTGTTGCCTTCACAAAATCATGACGCTTTGTCGTTTCACGTTTGCAACCGAACAAGTTGATCGATCGATTGTATCTAGGTTGTTGGTCGAATTACACGACACGTGTGAATAAGCACATGCTCGTTGATATTTTTCAACCGAAATCGGATGAAAACCACCCCACGTACGTAAAATGATAGGATTTGTTTTATTTTTATGATTTTTCTATTTTTTCTATTTTTGATTTTTTTAATTAAAATACCGAGGGGATAAAAATCCCCTCGGAAAATACCGAGGGGACAAGATTTCCCTCATTTTTTTCCAGGGGATTTTCATCCGCTCGGTTTTTTTAAATAAAGAAAATAGGAAAAAAATCGAAAACACGTATTTAACGATCGACACCCGATCCTCGTGATTCCATGACACCGTGACACACCCCTTGCCGCCCCTTTCGTAAAATGATAAGATTTGTTTTTATTTTTTACGGTTTTTCTATTTTTTTTATTTTTATTTTAAATCGAAAAAAATTAAAAACACTTATTTAACAATCTACACCCGACCTCGTGATTCCATGACACCGAGACACACCCCTTGCCGCCCGTTCGTAAAATGATAGGATTTATTTTTATTTTTTACGATTTCTCAATTCTTTTCGAATTTATATTTAAAATCGAAAAAATAGAAAACGCTTATTTAACGATTGACACCCGATCCTCATGGTTCCATGGCACCAAAACGCACCCATTTCTGCCCTATTCGTAAAATGTAGGATTAGTTTTTATTTTTTACGATTTTCCTATTTTTTCAATTTTTAGTTAAAATCGAAAAAAAAAAAGAAAACGCGTATTTAACGATCGAAACCCGATCCTCATGGTTTCATGACACCGAGACGCACACCTTGCCGCATCGTTCATAAAATGATAGGATTTATTTTTATTTTTTACGATTTTCAATTTTTTTGAATTTTTATTTAAAATCGAAAAAAAAATAGAAAATGCGTATTTAACGATTGAAACACGATCCTCGTGATTCCATGGCACCAAAATGCACCCCTTGCCGCCCCGTTCGTAAAATAATAGGATTTATTTTTATTTATTTTTATAATTTTTCTATTTTTTTTATTTTTATTTAGAATCGAAAAAAAAAATAGAAAACGCGTTTTTAATAATCGACACCCGATATTCATGATTCCATGGCACCGAAACGCACCCCTTGTTGCCCTCACAAAATCACGATGCTTCATCATTTCGTGTTTCTAACCTAACAAGTTGATCGATCGTTCGTATCTTGGTTGTTGGTCGAATTACACAACACGTGTGAATACGCACATGCTCGTTGATATTTTTCAATAGAAATCGGGTCAAAACCACCCCACGTGCTTAAAATGATAGGATTTATTTTATTTTTACGAATTTTCTATTTTTTTTATTTTTATAACCCGACGGGATAAAAATCCCTTAAGAAAAAACCGAGAGGACAAGATTGCCCTCGGTTTTTTCTGAGGGGATTTTCATCCCCTCGTTTTTTTTAAATAAAGAAATAATTAAAAAAATCAAAAAAAAAATAGAAAATACGTATTTAATGATCGACACCCGATCCTCATGATTCCATGGCACTGAAACTCACCCCTTGCCGCCCTGGTCGTAAAATGATTGGATTTATTTTTCTACTCTTTTTTTTTTTTTTACTTAAAATAAAAAATAAATAGAAAACGCATATTTAACGATCGACACCTGATCCTCGTGGTTCCATGGCATCGAGACGCACCTTGTGGTACACCGTTCGTAAAATTATAGGATTTGTTTTTATTTACTAATTTTCTATTTTTTTACTTTTTATTTAAAATAAAAAAAAAATAGAAAACGCATATTTAACGATCGACACCTGATCCTCGTTATTCCATGGCACCGAGAAGCACCCCTTGCCGCCCGTTCGTAATATTATAGGATTTGTTTTTATTTTTTTACGATCTTTCTATTTTATTTTATTTTTTTTTCAATTTTCTTTAAATCGTAAAAAAAATAGAAAATGCGTATTTAACGATCGATACCTGATCCTCATGATTCCATGGCACCGAAACGACCCCTTATTTCATTCACAAATTCTCGACGCTTCGTTGTTTCGCGTTTCCAACCAAACAAGTTGATCGATCGATTATATCTTGGTTTTTGGTCGAATTACACGACAAGTGTGAATACGCACATGCTCATTGATATTTTTCATTCAAAATCTTGTCAAAGCCACCCCATGTAACTAAAATGATAGGATTTATTTCATTTTTATGATTTTTGTATTTTTTTTAATTAAGAAACCGAGGGGATAAAAATTCTCTCGGAAAAAATTGAGGGGACAAGATTGTCCTCGGTTTTTTCCGAGGGGATTTTCATCCCCTCAGTTTTTTAAGTAAAAAAGATCGGAAAAAAAGTAGAAATCGCGTATTTAATGATCGACACCCAATCCTCGTGATTCCATGGCACCGAGACGCACCCCTTTCATAAAATGATAGGATTTGTTTAATTTTTTTTTACGATTTTTCAATTTTTTTCGAATTTTTTTTCGAATTTTTATTTCAAATTGAATAAAAATATAGAAAATGCGTATTTAATAATAGACAACCAATCCTCATGATTCCATGGCACCGATATGCAGCCCTTGTCACCCTGTTCATAAAATGATAGGATTTGTTTATATTTATTACGATTTTTCTTTCTTTTTTTTTCGAGTTTTTTTATTTTTTATTTAAAATCGAAAAAAAAAAGAAAGTGCGTATTTAAGATTGACACCCAATCCTCGTTATTCCATGGCACCGAAACGCACCCCTTGTCTCCTTCACAAAATCACGATGCTTTTTTCGTTTCGCGTTTCCAACCGTACAAGTTGATCGATCGATCGTATCTTGGTTGTTGGTTGAATTACACGACATGTGTGAATGCGCACATGCTCGTTGATATTTCTTAACCGAATTCGGGTCAAAACCACCCCACGTGCCAGAATGATAGGATTTGTTTCATTTTTATGATTTTCTATTTTTTTGAATCGTTTTTGATTTTCTTAAATTAAAAAACCAAGGGGATAAAAATCCCCTCAGAAAAAACCGAGGGGACAAGATTGCCTCGGTTTTTTCCGAGGTGATTTTCATCCCCTCATTTTTTAAATAAAAAAATCAAAAAAATAGAAAACACGTAATTAACGATCGACACCCGATTCTCGTGATTCCATGGCACCGAGACACACCCCTTGCCGCCCCGTTTGTAAAATGATAGGATTTATTTTTATTTTTTACGATTTTTCATTTTTTTTGAATTTATATTTAAAATCAAATAACAAATAGAAAATGCGTATTTAATGATCAACACCCAATCCTCGTGATTCCATGACACTGAGACAAACCCCTTGTCATCCCGTTCGTAATATGATAGGATTTTTTTTATTTTTTTAGGATTTTCAATATTTTTCTAATCTTTATTTAAAATAAAAAAAAAATAAAATATCGTATTTAACAATCGAAACCCGATCATCATGGACTCCATGGCACCAAATTGCACCCCTTGCCGCCCCTTTCATAAAATGATATGATTTTTTTTTTTTTTTTTTTTTTTTTACGATTTCTCTATTTTTTTTCGAGTTTTTTTGATTTTTTATTTAAAATCAAAAAAAAAAAAAATAGAAAACGCGTATTTTACAATCGAGACCCGATCCTCGTGATTCCATGGCACCGAAACGTACCCCTTGTCGCCCTCACAAAATCATGATGCTTCGTAGTTTTGCATTTCTAACTGAATTACACGACCCCTTGGTCGAATTACACGACACGTGTGATACACGCATGCTCGTTGATATTTTTCAATCGAAATCGGGTCAGAACCACCCCGCGTTCTTAAAATGATAAGATTTATTTCAATTTTACGAATTTTCTATTTTTTTATTTTTTTAATTAAAAGCCCGAGGGGATAAAAATCCCCTCAGAAGAAACCGATGGAACAAGATTGCCTCGGTTTTTTCTGAGGGGATTTTCATCTCCTCGGTTTTTTTAAATAAAAAAATAATTGAAAAAAATTAAAAAAAAAATAGAAAATGTGCATTTAACGATCGACACCTGATCTTCGTGATTCCATGGCACCGAGAAGCATCCCTTGCCACCCTGTTCATAAAATGATTATATTTATTTTTATTTTTTACGATTTTTCTATTTTTTTCGATTTTTTTTGATTTTTTACTTAAAATAAAAAATAAATAGAAAACACATATTTAATGATTGACACCCGATCCTCATGATTCCATGATACCGAGATGCACCCCTTGCCTCCCCGTTCGTAAAATAATATGATTTTTTTTAATTTTTTTTTTACGATTTTTCTATTTTTTTCGAACTTTTTTCGATTTTCGTTTAAAATCGAAAAAAAAAATAGAAAGCGCGTATTTAACAATCGACACCCATCCTCGTTATTCCATGGCACACTAACGCAACCCTTGTTGCCTTCACGATATCAAGACGCTTCGTCATTTCACGTTTCCAACCGAACAAGTTGATCGATCGATCGCATCTTGGTTGTTGGCCGAATTATATGACATGTGTGAATACGCCCATGCTCGTTGATAATTTTTAACCGAATTTGGGCCAAAACCATCCCACGTGCTTAAAATGATAGGACTTGTTTCTTTTTTACAATTTTTCTATTTTTTTATATGTTTTTGATTTTTTTAATTAAAAAACCAAGGGGATGAAAATCCCCTCAGAAAAAACCCAGGGGACAAGATTGCCCTCAATTTCTTCCATCACCTCGGTTTATTTAATTAAAAAAAATTGAAAAAAATTGAAAACACATATTTAACGATCGACACCCGATCCTTATGGTTCATGGCACCGAGACGCACCCCTTGCCGCCCCGTTCGTAAAATGATAGGATTTGTTTTTATTTTTTATGAGTTTTCTATTTTTTTTTAAAAAATTTTCGATTTTTTATTTAGAATCAAAAAAAAAATAGAAAACGCGTATTTAATGATATTTCTTATAATATACATTATGTTATAATTAGAAATTTATACATAATATTTTCAATATATTATATACATATATAATATATTTATAACATATATGTATTAATATATTTATTTATATTTATAATTTAATATAATATATTATATATTATATATATATATATAATATTTATAATATACATGTATATTATTATTATTATAATTATATTATTTATTATATATATAATATAAGTATGTATATATATTTATAATGGCAAATATTTATTAGAAATTGAGTTAGTCTAGCCGGTCATGGGTAGTCTTGGAGCACGAGAGGTCGCGTGTTCGAATCCCACCAAACAACAAATGGGAAGATTTATTTGTGAGTAAAGGGTGTTGGGCTTGTGGGCGGACTGGCACACACCCCATGCAGATTTAATTTACCGACGAACTACAATCCGTTTGTTATTTTTATTTTTTATATTTTTAATAAAATTAATTAATGACGGAAAAATATTTGTTGATTTTTGTTTTTAATTTACTAAGATCTGTCGGTAAATACCGACGAAATTGGAGTCCGTCGGTATTTTACCTACGGAAAAAAAAAATCCGTTGGTAGTTATTTTACCGACGAGGTTTTCACCGATGGTCCATTTTCGTCGGTAAATCCATCGGTAATGCCGTTATCGATAGCTTACCGACGGAAATAGTCCATTGGTATCCGCGGGTTTTTTGTAGTGTAAGTTTCTAGGTTAAATCTACAGAAGTAAGAAAAAACAAGAGCGAGTTTAGAGGTTCATACTTGAAGAAGATGAGAGGGTAAGGTTTGGTGAATAAGTGTCTAAGTCCATATGTAGCCAATTGTTTCACTTTTAGCTGAGAAGTGTGGAAATACAAAACGGTGACTTTTCCAAAAATGGCCAAAAAATAGCCTTTTGTTGATCGACCATCGATCTATGGTGTCTCACCGTTGGTGGATGTCATCGGCGAAGGCAGTTAACGGTGAAAAAATGGTCATGTGTCGATGGCCTGTCAATAGATTGTCAATGGACGGTGTCGGGAAAACCTCGGTAAGTCGATTGACTCATGCGGTTAATGTGAGTGGGAAAGGTGCGTCGACTGAATGCTGATTTCCCATTGATGGCGCATTGATCGATGGTTGTGCTTCATGGGTCCAGGTCGTGTTTTTGCTGAATCGAGCCGGTCATTCAAAGTAGACGTATGGATCATAGCAAGGATTTCATCAGCATAAAGAAGTAAGTCGAAAAGTATAGAGAACAGCCAATGCAAAATAGAGCAATCACACTAGAATCAGTGGCATGAAAACGAGCATGGGCAAGGACATCATCCGTAATGCAAAAAAGAAGCAGGGAGAGGGGGTCCTCTGATGGACCCTCCAGGTGTAATTAATGTACTCAACCACATTGCCATTAATGAGAATGGAAATGCAAGCCGAGTGAATTACAACCTCAATCTAACCAACAAAAATGGGAGAGAACCTGAAAGGCAAAACTGCAATAAGAAATCTCTAGTCCGGAGTATCAAATACTTTCTGAATATCAATCTTCATAATCATTTTCTTACTGAAGGTGTGAAAACTAAGGCACATAAATGCCTCCAAATCCACCACTATACAATCGTGAATCTGCTTCCCCAGAAAAAACCTAAACTGAGAGTCTAAGATCACATCAGTGATGACTATACCAAGATGAGTTGCCATGATCTTAATAATAATTTTAAATGAATAATTACTAAGAGAAATAGATCAAATGTCTTCAACCCGAATAACCCTTTTAACCTTCTGGATGAGTACCATGATACTAGAGTTAAAAACAATGGGAACCAAGGAGGACTCAAAGAAGAAATATACCACCGCACAAACATCATTACCAACAACATCTGACACTTATGAAATAATGCCTATTAAAGCAATAGGGGCCAGGCGAGCTACTCAAAGTTAGTTCAAAGATAGCCTCATGAATCCATCCAATGCTCAAGAGAGATGAAAGGAGAAGATTTGATTCAGGACCAATAATACACTGTAGTACCTCATCAATCTAACCTGGATCCACCAGGGGATAGGTGGCAATGAAAACACATGACAAGAAGGAGATAATCCTACTCTTGATCACGTCAAAGCTTGGTTGATCGCATCGTCAATCTGTAGAGAACTGATGGAAGATCTTGTGACCCGGGCTTAATCTTGCGAACTCTTTCCTTATGATTCAATGCTCACGGTTTAATAGAAACGAATCTCCCAAGATACAACAACGAACGAAGCTAGACGGACCTGACGATCCAGTCACCCTGGCGAACGAGAACTGGCTGGATGATTGAGTAAAATCCTAACTGTAAGTTATATGATGCATGAGGTAGGTAAGATTATGATGTGTATGCATGAGCGCGCTTAGAGACATGTTTTGATGTATTGATGAATTATGTTTTTACACTATGTAGGAATTGGTATTTATAGATTTGAGGGAGTTAAATAAAGTAGGAAATTGTAGGAATTAAGATTTTTAATATAAGTCAATATCCTTATTTTACTTAATAAGAAAGACTAGGAAGCTTCCAGAAGATGCCCAAACTAATTAAAGCCCAAAGAATTAAATACTTTGCTTTCCACCATCTCTAATAACTCAATTTCCATAAAATAATGAATAACATTCATATGTCGGACATTTCCTCTATACTTAGGAAATTCCACACCCCTTAACCTCCCAAATGTCCAACCGAGGTCATTGACACTCACCCGAATATGGATTTGTGAAAGTAAATATACCATGATGATCTACTCAAAATGTAAATTAAGAATTTGACATTTTTTTTCAAAAATAAATACTTATCTATAGTTGAAATATTTGGTTAAGTCTACCATATATAACTTTACCAAATCCAATTTCCCTAACAATCCCCCACATTAGTGCAGAATCAATATATGATGCATGTGACTCACTTGCTCAGTTCCCGCAAAACATTATTACACCTGGTCGGGTAGCTTTTGGCTTTGAACCCTCCGTAGTGAAGTACCATCGAATAAACCCACGGCCTAGTTGACAGTGTCATTGAACTATTCCAATTACGAGCATACCGAGATAATGATACTCACATAACAACGTTTACACCACTTCTCAAGTTCTTAAATTGTGTCCATTTTGGACTTGGAACACTCTTGGGGGTTCTTAAGTGCTCCGATCGAGGTGGCCACTCCTCTGCACTTAAATAGGTGACCTTGTCTATTAGAAGTATCCTGCTATACTCCACCTTAATAGGTATATATTGTCATTAAAAGTCTAAAACTCCCTTACCACTTTCATCAAGAATATCACTTGGATTTTCTCTCTAAGAATGGGTTAGCTCACGGCTAGGTAGAAAGTGTTCAAACTAGAATAATCTAAAGTTTGGTTGTCCCTTTGAACAAAGTTCTTGGTATCTCCAGTCATCATGCACTACAAAAAAATAAGGACTATTCTTTTGTGTGGACTTTAGCCCATTCCCTCTAGCATAGAATTGATCTCGATTTATA
>BMAC01000522.1:20074-36378 GCA_014905375.1 Phtheirospermum japonicum | reverse complement strand
GACAAAGAGAACAATCCTTGGCTGCCTTTTTTCTTAATTAACGGAATAATAATGAAATATATAAGATGTGGGCAATCAATTATATTAGTGACTTTTGGACTTGCCTTTTTTTCATGGGGTAGAAGTGATTATTCATCATTTCCTTGTCATATTACATGGGCATTAATTGGCTCCCTGCAAATAATGATGTACAAGTGTCTTATGTTGTTATCGATGTGATGGAATTTCCACACATCATTGTAAAATATAAGTGTGTTGATTGATCAGGTTTAAGACTTTTTTTCTTACTTAATTGAAATTTTTATTATTTATTTTCATTTATTTTATTATTTTGTTATTTATTGATCTTGATATGTTCTACTTCTGTTTTTTAAATGCGATATGGTATATGCTCTATGTGTTCAGGTACTGAAAGTGGCTCTTGATAAAACTAAAGTAACTGAGAAGATCATTTTGTAGTTGTTGTTACAATTGGTACTAGCTTAAGCCTTTGTCTACATGTTTTTTTTCTTTACTTTATTTTATTTTATTTTGTGCTTTTTACCCCCTTTTTAGAGTTAAGCATTTAACTCATGTTTATTACAATTGGTGTGGTGCTTATGCTTTACCCATAGTTGGTGTTCATCACATAGAAGTCCATTCTTTGGTAGCAGGGTGGTAATAAAGTTTCCTAAGAATTGTTAGTATTTTCAAGAAGAATTAGAAAGTATGATTTTATTTTAAAAAATTCATTACTTGCCCGGTTTCGGTTCATATTTACTTGTTTGAAAATGAATATTTTCATTTTTTGGAGAGAAATTATTATGATCTTGTGGTTACGAGTATCGTGATCTTTTTTAATCGCAATTCATTAGTTTAGAAGAATATTTGAAAGATGTAAGGTTCTATATTATTATAGGCTTGACATGGCAAAGACTTAACTTGTTGCTTTCATCTAGGTTAGTTGAAAAGCAGTTATGGTTTTCTTTCATGGCCTTACATGTCCCAGGTATGCGAATAACAGTGTTTAAAACAAATCTTCATTCAATTTTTGCTTTTTAATTAGTTTTCAAGCATTTTGATTCAAGAATAGTTTTACAAGTATGTTTGCCATGTTTACTTAGGTGGCCATAATCTTCTTATTCTTGATCGTGATCTTGGACATTATATACAACTTGGGACTTCAATAGATTATTTTATTTTCATCTTGCCATGTTTACTTAAAATACAGTTACATCTATTAAAGTTGTCATATTGGCTTTCTAGATTTGTGAAAAGTGACCTCATGTTAAGTATGAACGGGAGGGTGATTTTGTCACCGTTGATATTGAGAAAGGAATGCAGGATGGACAAGTAAGCTCTCTTGTTAATTTGAAGTAAATAGATAATTTTCAGTTTCGAATAAATGGATGCTTTAATTACTAAATTTGTACGAGTACAAGGAATGATTGTGTTAGGTGGTAATATGTTAATTTCTTACGAGAAGTTCTTACATTTTCATTTTGCAGGAAATGGTATTTTATGAAGACGGTGAGCCAATAGTTGATTAACCTGGAGATCTTAAGGTTTTATGAAGACTTTATCTTTTTTTTTTTTTTTTTTGGGAATTCATATAGTTGAATAAAAAAATATTATTGTATTAATATTAGTTTTAGTTTGTTGTGTCTTAGATTTTATTGAAATTTGGTGATATAATTAATATAACCACAATATTTATTATTATTGATTTTGGTGTATTCCATCTTTTATTTCATTTTTTTTTATTTTTTAAACTTTCTAGAAGGTAACTTTTTTAAAATCGTTCTAGAAAATGGACTTTCCAGAACGGTATTTTAGAAAACCCGATCTGGAAAGTATAACTTTCCAAATCGTTATTTTCGAAAATACCGTTCTGGAAAGTTATACTTTCCAGAACGATTTTTCGAAAACCCAATCTGCAATGTGGCGGATTAAGATGGGATGATACCATTCTAGAAAAGAAAATTTATTTTCTAGAACACCTTTTTTTCCTTCTAGAAAGTCTGCCAGTCCAGAAGGGTAAAAAAAAGCGTTTTGGAAAGTACAGACTTTCTAGAACTATGTCACTACAAAAGGCACACAGAAAGACGTTTTGGATAGGCAAAATTACCCTTCTGGATATGCAGTTTCAGCACTATTGCACATATGTCGATGTGAAATAACTCTTGAGGTGCATAACTCTTTCAACTGAATGAAAATATACTTTTGGCATATTAGCCTCAACACAAATATCACATTTGTGTTTTAAGTCAAAATTGACATTTAATAGTAAATTCATAGTTACCATTTTCATTAGACTTTATTTTAGTTTTTATAGCATAGCCTCAATGCTAGAATACTCAATTTCCAAATAAGCACATGAGTCCAATAAATGTGACTTCTCATAGTTCTCACAATCTTCTATTGGTTTTTTGAACTTTACATTAATTTTGCAAATTCAATACTCTTATGAGATCATCTATCTCATGTTAGCTATTTAAGTACCCACTTTACTTGACCAACAAGGTCATATTTTCCATCGTTGGAAAATTTGGTATGAGAAGTTCCATAAAAAATTAAATTCAAATTTAATTCACATCAAACATTATAAATTTAACCCAAACAATGAGTTTACGTTTATAAGTTTATAGAATTTCTAATCCGAACTAGATCAACTTTAAAATTCACACATTAATAAATTTAAAACAATTTCAACAATTAGGCCCCACAATTTATTATAAATCTAGTTCAAAACAAGACTTTAATTTATTGATCCTAAATAAATAATATTTTGCCCAATAAACATGACACAAACCAAGTCGATACTGGGCCTATAACTCAAACCATGAGTCCAAAACAAGAGTTTTTCTAAAAATGGTTGGCAAAGCCCATCGCCAGATGGCCAGATAAATCTTAGACTTTAATTAAAATTAGGCCCATTTAGTACAACCCATCTACTAAACTCATTAGGCTAACAACTTAAGGCTTAAATAGAAGGTTCGGAAGTTTGGCTTTCTTCTCCACAATAAGCAGTCGCCCTTACGAATAGATTGTAGCAAAGATCGAGGTCTTCATAGCCGACATCCACCACAAACGTTTATCGCTGCGTTCGTCTCCATAAATCTTCCAGTCGCCGATCAGCATATGATTGCAGAGTGCCTATCAAGTAGGTAGTTTCACCTCACACCTTCTCCATCGACTGCGATGGCCACAGTCATGTATTGGAGCTCCGACCACCGCCGAATTCATTACAAATCAGCTCTCAATAGCTCCCTCTGCTACGTATCTTTGCCGCCAGAATTCAGGTTCTCCCTCCGCTGCTCGTGATGCACACGGACCAAATCTTTGCCCCGTGCGATGGTGTCGCAGTCGACTAAACTAGCCGCTTCGTCAATATTACTGCTGGGAACGAGGATCGGAAAATTCGAGCAACTCATTCTTGCCACCGTGCTTCGCCGACAATAATAGGAGGTCAGCGAACCAGCCACCATGGCTCCTTTTGACTATCGCAAGTGAATCGACTCTGATGCGACCAAAAAGATTGGGTCACCAAGAAAATGGGATACTAACCTAAAATAAGAGATCAGCAACCTGAATAACTTTAAACTACTTCGTAGCGACTTGATTGATCTCCAAGAGCCTCTTGGCGACCTGATCGATCCTGCAAAACAACACCTCAGCCAAGGTGATGGATGGCTCCAGCGAAAGTTCTACGATGTTTAAGTTAGATAGTGCGAGAGATATTTCGAGAGCTCAAAAGTGATAAAAAACTTAACATAAAAATGAGGCCTGAACCCCTTTATATAGACAATATAAGTATTCCCCAAGTTAGGGTTACCTTCTCCCACTATAATTCCATAAATACCACAATCGACTTAGAATTATGATTTCTCCTGTATGCTAAATTCCCATAAATAATAGATCTCTCGCTGGTTCGACCTGAATTGGTCAGACCTGGTTATGCCTGACCAGGATAAGTGTAAAGAAATATCTTTTGTTGGGATGACCTGAGTTGCTGTTCTACGCTTAGTAGGAAGGGGAATAAGTTAGATCAGGATTGAAAGGATTGATCTTGATTTTTAGTAAATCATGAGAGATCTATCCTGTTCAAATCGTAAAGAAAGGAGGGGCTGAGAGGAAGAACGAGCCGAAAGCCTTGAGAGGTATTACCCTGATCTGATCTGATACCTTGGATAAGGTTCCAGGGAAAGCGGTCAGGAATTTGATAAACGCAAAGCCAGAGCAATCTTGCCTTTTGGTGCTTTTTAAAGTAAGGTTTAACCCCCGCATGGCCTGGACATGGACATGACATAGTTGGGACGAGCTGAACTAAGTGGCTTTGGGTGAAGGAAGGATAAGACTAGAAATTGAAGTCTGGCAAAGGCTGAACTGACCTCATTCAAAAACCTTGAATAAGAAGTTGAGAGGTCAGGTCAGGGATTGAGGAATACTTGAGGACAGAGCTGACCTGTTTTCTGGAAGGAATCTTCCAGGTCAGGTCGTCTCATGTAACGGCCCAAGATTAGCGGGTTTTCTGTTTTGGAGATCCCGAAAGGGGTCTCCACTGGGTAAAAACTATAAATATCTCAACCCCAAGGCTGAGAGAGATATGATTTTCCCAGCACTCTTCTCTTGCTTTATATTATTCGGATCAAAACACTTACTGACTTAAGCATCGGAGAGGTTTCGACCGGAAAACCCCTGGTGGTCCTTTCTAACGTGTTTTTGTGTATAGTAGGTCGAGAAGTTTTCAGGCAAAGGTGCAGTTTCTTTTGTGGCAGGTTTTCTGGGTGAAACAATTGGCGCCATCTGTGGGAAAAATAAGGCTAAGACGTGAGAAGAACATGGCAACAAATGGACTTCGGCGGAATTTGGTGGCGGAGCTGGGTGGCACGCCAAGATCTGCCACACCGACGGGTGCACCAGAGGTGGCGTGTCCATCGGCGGCAGCTATACCAAGCACATCACAACCTCCTCCTAGTGGAGCCACAAAAACTGATGGCGGATTGCTGAACGATTCCTTTCTAAGGCAATTTTGCGATCTCATCGGCAAGGCAGTGGAAGTAGCTGTGGATAGAAGGTTCGCCGAGCTCTCGACACCCCCTTCCAAGGTAGCCCCGCCGCCGGGGACGGAGCCACCACAAACCGAGCGCATGGTCCGGACTCCACTCCAGGAGGAGGAGAGTTCCTCTGCTTTTGAATCGAGCAAAACCAACCCAGACCTCACTAAGCAGATGCAAAACCTGCAGAAATAGGTCAGGGAGGTTAAGAGAAAAATGGCGAACAAGGGCACGGTGCCGGCCCGGAGGGGTACCCCGTTTACGGATATGGTTATGCTCAATGATGTACCAGATTCTTACCGGTCCATGAGCTTTGAATAAAATGGAACAACAGATCCATGGGATCACCTGATCTGATTTGAGATCGCGGCTACTTTGCACAAGTTTTCTGATGCCGTCATGTGCAGGGTCTTCCTGACAACCTTTACAAAGTTAGCCCAGCTTTGGTTCAGATAGTTGCCTCTGATTTCTATCAACAACTTTGATGAATTTAGCTCGGCATTCTTACACCAGTTTACCAGCTGCAGGAAGTACCAGAAAATGCCGCTGGAATTATTCAGCTTGAAGAAAAAGAAAAATGAAAATCTGCGCGCATAAATCAAACGATTCGCGGATGCAAAGCTAGAGGTGCCATCAGCGTCTGAAGAGCTCTTAGTTAACGCTCTAGTTCAGGGGCTCAAGAGAGGGGAATTTTTCCAGTTGCTGGTCTTAAAGCCAGCGCTGAAATTTGGCGAGCTCCTGGAGAGAGCATAAAAATATATCCATCTGGAGGAGGCTTTGAAAATCAAAGAAGATGGAGAAAAGAGGAGGGAGAGTCCTGATAGGGAGGACAGAACCCCGATAAAGAAGCCTAAGACGGACCTGATTGGAGGATGACCCCGTTTTGATAAATACACACCTCTGGCCACACCTCAGGGGGAGATCATGCAGGCAATTGAGCAGCACTCTGATCTCAAATGGCCTAGGACTTATTCCCTGAAGCCAAGAAATGAAAGATCTGACCGGTTTTTCGTTACCATAATGAGTATGGTCACGATACGGATCAGTGCACCCACCTTAAAGATGAGATAGAGAGGTTGGTACAAGCAGGGCACCTCAAGGAGTATGTACGGATGAGGAGGGAAGAGTCCAGGTCTGACTCCCACAGACGGGACCGACCTTAAGGAAACAAGCATAATGCAGATAGTGCACGAAATGATGGTCGAAGGAATGACCAGACTCATGAGGTATGAGGTGAAATTCTAATGATAACAGGGGGCGAATGGGATGAACACTCCAGGCGAACCCAGAATAACTATGTTCGTGCTGCGAAAGATCTGACAAGGAAGGCAAGTGAGGTCGGGCAGTTAACGCCAAGACCAAACATAAGCTTTGGATCAGAGGATAAGAATGGAATTCTGGCCCCTCACATGGACGCCTTGGTTATTAAAGCCACTATCGGCAGTTACACCATAAGACGAATATTTGTAGACACGGGCAGTTCAGTCGATATCATGTTCTATGACGGTTTTCAACAGCTGAACTTAAACTTGGATCTGGAGGAAGTCACCACGTCACTAGTTGGCTTCGCAGGGGGAGCCCTAAAACCGTTGGGAGCAGTAAATCTCCTAGTGCCATTAGGGGATGGCCCATTCAGACAAACCAGGTCAGTTTGTTTTCTGGTAGTAGACGCACCCTCCTCGTACAATGTCATGCTTGGACGACCATCGCTGAGCTAATTT
Source organism: Phtheirospermum japonicum (assembly GCA_014905375.1). NCBI lineage: Eukaryota > Viridiplantae > Streptophyta > Magnoliopsida > Lamiales > Orobanchaceae > Phtheirospermum > Phtheirospermum japonicum. The sequence goes on along the minus strand of BMAC01000522.1, from coordinate 29,621 downwards.
CAAGTTGTAATCTCTGTTTACCACATGAAGTTGAAATTCCCCGCCCAGGACGGGGTGGGGGAGGTCTATGGTGATCAGTACACGGCAAGGCGCACATACGTGGATAGTGTTTGGGGCACTAAGGAAGCTGGAAGGTGTAAACGGGCAAAGGTGGACAATGCCAGACCTGACCTACCTCAGAGGGAGGAGAATCTGATGACAGTTGAAGTAGTCCCAAGAGACGGTAGTCGAGTTCTCCATGTAGGGAAGACCCCCAGTCCTAAGGTGTTAGTGGATTTGGTCTCCCCAGGATCTTGTCGGGATAGACTCAGCGGTAGCCGAGCACCACCTCAACATTAGCCCAATGATATTACAAGTAAAGCAAAGAAAGCGTAACTTTGGGCAAGAAAAGGAGGCTATTATTGAAGCAGAGGTGGATAAATTGCTAAAAGTTGGGCATGTCTGGGAGATACAGTTCCCAGGATGGCTCTCTAACGCAAACCTGGTACCAAAAAATGGAAGAAGACTGGCGGATGTACATAGAATTCCGTGATCTTAACAAGGCTTGCCCTAAAAATCACTACCAACTGCTGAGGATAGACCAACTTGTTGATTCCATATCAGGTTATGTACTCTTGAGTATGATGGACGCCTCGCAGGGATACAACCAGGTTAGGCTAGCTGAGGAAGACTAGAAGCTAGTTAGTTTCATAACTTCAAAGGGACCTATTGCTACGTGGTCATGCCGTTCGGGATTAAGAACGCGGGCACCACATATTAACGACTAGTGGATAAAATGTTCAAAAATCAGCTCGGGCGCAACATGGAGATCTATGTGGACGACATGTTGGTCAAGAGCGTGAAAGCAGCCTCACACGTGGATGACTTGAGGGGAACCTTTGATACTATGAGGAAGTATAAGATGAAGCTCAACCCCAAAAAGTGCATGTTTGGGGTAAGGGATGGAATGTTCCTAGGATACATGGTCAAGGAAAAGGGGCACTAGTACAAAAATAGGATTCTAGAACAGAACATCATGGTGCATCTAGAAGGGTATTTAAAATGTTGTTCTGGATTAGACTTTCTAGAACGGTATTTACCATTCTAGAATGTTCACTTTCCAGAACGTTATTCAAATACCGTTCTGGAAAGAAGATATTCAGAAATGTTATTGAGAAACCATTCTGGATTATGAGTCAATCCAGAACGGTATTTAAATAACGTTCTGGAAAGTGAACATTCGAGAACGGTACTGTAAAACCCTTCTGGAAAGTATAACTTTCCAGAACGGTATTTTAAATACGCTTCTAGAATATACGCCAATCAAGAACGGTTTGTATAATATCGTTCTCAAAAGTCTTGTCCAATTTAATACCGCGCAAAGGAAGATTTTTGCCGCCCATATTTTTACTTTCCAGAACGATATCTTTAAAACCCTTCTAGATGTAATCGCCGATATATAATGGTAACAAAATACCGGTCTGGAAAGTCCACCGATACAGAATGGTAATTAAAATACCATTCTCTAAATTCTGCCGAAACAGAACGGTAAATATTATACCGTTCTCGATACCAATTCACTAAACTAATCAATTTACAATGAAGTTTCAGCCCGTTTAAAAAAATACAAAAAATTTCAAAACACATTTCATCCCGTTTTTTCAGTTTTCTCCCTCTCCAGAAATTCTCTGCCGTTCCCACCTTGCTCAGGTAAGCCGCCGCTCCCAGATCAAACCCGAGGAAGACGGTGGGTAATTGAGTCCATCGTCGATGTTTTCTCAAGTAAATCGAACCCATTGCAGATTTGGAAGGTGGTCTCACTCAGGTTTTCTTCTTGTTCTAGGGTTATGTTTTGTTCATATTTTTTTTGTTTCTTGTACAATTGAGTCGATCTACTTGTTTAATTGAGTGCATCTTCATCTTCTTCTTCTTTTAGGGTTTATTTCGAACCTAAATTTTTTGTTTTCTTCGGTCTCTGTCAGATCTTAGTTTTTGAGTGTTTGTTTTATTATTTTTTTCTGACAATTTTTAGGATCACCGCTTCCAATAATATTTTTAAGACCTCTTTTTTTTTGATAATTTTGATGAAGCTTCCTGTACATCCCTAGTCTAGCTGTATTTTCTTAGAACTGAAGTTAAACTGCCTAAGAATAAATGAATAGATATGATTGAATTTGGTCTATATCTAATCTGAAGATTGATTTCTTAGCTCCTATAGTGCATCAGACAATGTTTATATGGCTTTGATGTGTGGCGAGACACTTATTAGTAACCAAACTCGATCCAAGATTACCTAAAAAGCTATATCCTTTGATGATCATGTGTTGTATGAAAACTACAGTTAAAAGTTTAGCTGTTGAGGAAAAAGTTGGTAGTGTTTGGAAATAAAAGATAAAAATTTAATTCGTTGAGAGTATGAGTCTTATTTGGTGAATACGTTTGAAAAGTGTTTAAAATCAGATAATTGTAGCCGGCCTCTCTTAGTTTTAAAATCATGATTCAATTATGCAAAATCAGAATTAGGAAGTAATTATTATTTTTATTATTATTATTATAATTATAATTTTTATTTCAGCTTTTAGTGGCAATCCTTTCTAAACTATTTTTAAGTGAAAAGCTTGTAAACACTTCCCAAACAAAAATCCACATTGTTTTCATAATAAAGATAATGCAATTTAAACAATTCATCGGTTATATCTTTAGGTATTAAGTATCTCTTGTAACCCATCGTATCATAATGCTCAAGAACCAGTTTAGCTCTTTCTAGAGGATCTTCTACTTTCAGTGTAGATGGATTAATGTGTTATGGAGCAAGATCATTTGAAAAGACTTTGCATCCTGAATATTGAAAGCATAGATATAACAGATAGTTACATTTCTTCAAGCATAATTTACCAAAGATTTTCCTAGATTTTTTCTGTTGAGTTGCAAAATTTATCATTTCAATTAGAAGAAAATGTATGTAAATTTGGTGGTGCTTAAAATAATGACTATTAGTATAATCCTAAAATTTTCAATTTTCCGCCGCTCCAAGCTCGCTCCAGCAAGCGGCCGCTCCCAGCTCAAACCTGAGGAAAACTGTGTGTAATTGAGTCCATCGTCTGCGTTTTCTCAAGTAGATCGAACCCATTGCTGATTTGGAAGGCGGTCTCACTCAGGTATTCTTCTTCTTTTAGGGTTTATGTTTTATTCATTTTCTTTTGTTACTTGTATAATTGAGTCAATCTACTTGTATAATTGAGTGTAGAGATATATAAATCATATTTAAATCTTGCTCAACTCAATAAAAAAGTACTTTTCTCGATGGGAACAGATAAATGATTGTAGGACTGGGAAATTAATATAGTTTGGTTGTGCTAGTGCTTAGTGTTCACTTTAAGTACGCATCAACAAACAGCTCTAATAGATTTCATGAGGAATAGGTTTATGTGTTAGCCTAATTTTATCTATAATGCAAATATATTTCATAAGCTTTGGTTAATGAAGTCAAATAGTTCTTCTTGAATTCTAGGATATAATTATCATAATGAGTATATTGGATTTGGTACTGATAATTTACCCTTCCTACGTAGGAGGGTACTAATGAATAGCATTAAAGATAGATTATGAATGATATTAAAGCTAGCTTATATTATCACTTAGTATTTATTTCCTATTGTATTAGATGTGAAATGACTCTGGCAAAAATAAGTGAGGGCGCTCCTTATATATATCTTATCATATCTTATAAGACCCAATAACAGAAATAAATACATTCGAGTTCTAATGTATCATAAGAAAAAGTAGATAAGACAAACATGGTTTATATTTAGATATATAAATCTGATCCTCCTATGTTTGCTTGGAAATGCTATTTTAATCTTACTAACATTTCACCATAATTGAGTTAAGAAGTGGGGAAAATCTTGAATGTTAATATATAAAAAAAATAAAAATTGTGCAGCTAACTCTAAGATGGACACGGAAGGTATTGAACACTTATAGGGGAGGTCTATAAACGTCTTCTAGTCGTATTTACAGTTGAATATGAGATCACATTTTATGGTTTAGGATTTGAAGTTGATTCGTACGTTTTTGTTACAAATCTGTACATAATTGAGTCTTATTTTAGTCTTTTTATTTTCTTTTTCGGGTTAAGAATGAGTTGAATTGCATCATTTTGCGTTTTTCATCTCTTTACTTAATTTTCCGACCTATTGATCAATAATTTGTCCAAACGAGAATAATTCTGTGACTTTCTCATACAACTAGAGTGTCCGGTGGATTCAAAGCATGAAGATTGAAGGAGAAACACTCACAAGTAGCCCAAAAGAACACACACCGATCGAACAGCTCATGTATACCGATCGGTGCAACTGTTAACATGCACACCGACCGGACCCAGGTACAGTAGCTTTCGTCCGATCGGACAAGGCGTATGACCGGTCGGACAAGAGCATTACGAATGCAGATGTCTGGGAATTTTCAGTTACGAAACGGCTGAAAACATGTTTAAAATAGCAGAGGCAGCTAGGGTTCGTATTATTCAGTCCCGGAGGCTGGAAGAGAGGGGTAAATACACAAAGAACACTAAAAGGTTGAGAGATTTGACACATCACTCATACCTCTAGATAAATTTGTGCAAGGCCGTATCAAGGTTCGGTTCGCAGTAATTCCCATTCGTGGCTAAGTTCCTGGTTTTGTGGCAAGCCCGAGGACGCTACGCCGTTTAATTCGGAGTAATTTGTGGATCGTTATCATCACTCGTTGAGTCTAGTTCGACGACTAGTAACTTCTGAACTCGTATTCTTAATTATTCGTAGAGTAGTTTGGTTTGATTTTAATTATGAACAATTGATGATTTGATTGGATAATGTTTTGTTAGATAAATATTCAAGTGTTGGTGATTTGAAATAAGAACTTGGAGTGTTTGAGAATTGTGTTATTATATTTGATATTGTTAGAACTACGGTGAACGATTACCTTGGATATTCTGAGTGTTAGCTTATTGAAGGGTGAATTCTATGTAATTACGTTTGTTATCCGTTGGCGTTATTCTATATGTTGAATCATTAGGATTGTTATAGCTGAAGCATTTTCATGTTTATGGTGGTTTGTCTATTTAGGAAAAGGTCGTGCTAGGTTAAACACCTTTTTGCTATTTTAATCTCTTGTCGAGAGGCTGACACCCTCGAGACAAGGAGTTCTCATTTTACTTAGCAAAACTGAATCTTTTTAAAAAAACCCATTTGACCGTGTGTTTTTAGATAAAATTGTGATATTAGTATAATAAACATCGTTAAATCCGATTCCCATTCCTCGAGAGATCGACCCGTGTTGACTCATCAGTCTACAAGTGACCCCATTTTCTTGCGGGCGAACTAAAACCCTTTCAAAACGTAGACGCGTATTTGTTAACCGGAATTTAATTTTGAAAGGAACACAAAAGTTCAGCTTAAAATTTGGCGCCGTTGCCGGGGAATGGTAAAGGTGTTAAAGATGTTTATTTGTGTTATTGCTTATAATTCGTAAATTGTATAATGTTTATTGTTTGCCACTCGATGAGGTGATTGTTTGTTGTTGATGCAAGGTCGATGAAGCCTTAGAGGAGAATTAACCCCATTCATCAATAGCATCGAACGCGTTTCGAGACCAAGACAACTATTTCCTTCGACCGAAGGGAATATTTTGGAAGCAAGTTCATCCAACATGGCAGAGAATCTACCTCTCGGAGGACAAGGAGGAGCGAATGGTAGACGAGGGAGGGGACGAAACACCCAAACCCCTCCTCGCGATTATCCATATGGAGTGCCACCCATTGACGATGTGCACGTACAAGAGCAAATGGATAATAACGAAGACGAAGAGCAAATAAATCCACCTCTACTCCAAAATGAAGAACCAAGAGAACTAAACCAAGCGAACAATGGAGAACAACAACCGAGGGGCGATCATCAAATCATGATGCAAGAAAATCCCACTTACCAAAAACCTCCTCAACGATTTCGGAACCGAGAAGAAGCTCGAGCTCATAACAATCGAGCAAATAGAGAGTTCGATCAGAACAATGGTGGCCATGGCGGGCCCGAGCCCCAAAACAACCAACGAAACCACCAAAGGCATGAGGATTTCGAACGAGAATGGAACCACAATCAAAATAGGAGGGAGGGATGTCCTTTCAACACTTGGCAGAGGGAGAACTTTCAAAACGATAGATATAATAATCGTGGGAATTACGAGGAGGAGCGTGACTATGGGTATTACGAGGAGTATGGGGAGGAAAGAATCTATGGCGCACGAGCCAACTTCGGAGGAAGGAGAGAGCGCTGATACCCTAACGAACGCCATCAAGTAGATCTCCTTTTCCAAACGATTGGATCGTACAGCAATACAATAGTCTTAGGCCCCGCGGCAAGAGACTATGATTTGAAGGCGAGCAGTGTAAATCAACTTCCTACCTTTCACGGCATACTCAATGAAGATCCATTGAATTTCATTCGAGAATTTTACCTTGTGGTGGGCARAATCCCGCATCTTRGAYTGCATGAGGATYAATTGAGGATGAAATGTTTCCCTACTACTCTGAAGGACAAAGCGAAGCWTTGGCTTTTGTCGTTGCARCCCAATTCCTTSACTAATTKGGAGATGGTGTACAAGAAGTTTGTGAGTAGGWTCTACTCCGCTCAAACAACTGCCAAGTTGCGAAGAGAGATCACAAATTTYGAACAAATAGAGGGGGAATCATTCTACGAAGCTTGGGAGCGATATAAAGGGCTTTTACAAAAATGTCCACACCACAATAATAGCGCCGAGATGGTGAATAATTATTTCCATGAAGGGTTATTTCCGGTCTACAAACAGCAAGTGGAGGTGAAGGCCGGAGATTTTGGCAAATTGACCACCACGGAAGCTTGGGATTTATTCGAGCACATGAGCGAGAAATTGCAACAAACGAGCTTCCGACCGAGGAGGTACAAAGTTCCAACAATTCAAATCGAGGAACTAACAAAGCAAGTTGAACTATTAACAAGCAATATGAAGGGGGAGGAGGAACCTTCGACACCTCCGCCTAAGATGTGCGAAAAATGTGGGGCAGTGGGACATGAAATGGATACTTGTAATGTGGTATTTGACGATGAAGAGGAAGGGGAGGTTAATGCCATCCAAAACTATCAACCCAATGATAAGTATGGGAAGAAGTTTACAGGGCAGTATAACCCAAGTTCAAGCTACGTTCCAAAGAGCTCAACCTACATGCCCAATTCCAAATCCTCGGAACCACGGCAATTTCCGAATAAGAGCCAAGGAGAACCGAGTGTCAAAAACTCTTATCAAAATAAGGGGCAAGGCAACTATTCTCAAAACCCTCCGAAACAATATCAGGCACCACAGCAACAATATCAACAAGCACCACAACCGCAATACCAACAGGCACAGCAACAACAATTTCAGCAAGTGCCACCACACCAGCAAATGCCACTCCCGATTAACTCCGACGATGAACTAAGATTGTGGCGTCAACAACTAGAGCACGAGACTCTAGGTAATCGGGAGGAAACACTTCGTACAATCGAGGAAGGCAAGCGGACAACGAAGCAACTAGAGAAGCTAGAGATGATGATAGGGCAACTCTCGGCTTCTATGGCAAAAATGACGAGTGATCTGGGAAAGTTACCTAGCCAACCCGAGCAATCAATGGCGGTGCATGTGTTGCGAGGTGGGAAGCAAGTCGATAATGGAGTACAAGAAGCCGAGAGGGAAGACTACGAAGACGAACAGACAATGGATACATGAGATGAACAAGAGTCAAGTGCGAATGGCGAAGGAGGAACATTGGGTGAGATTCACAAATCAAGTAATCCATATGTTCCAGGATCATTGAAAGGAACTTTTCAACCGAAACGTGCCGAAGCATATCAGAAAGACGCAGCCAAGGACTTAACCAATCGGACTACCAAGGTGACCGGTCGGACTGGAGTCCAGAAGATTTTGACCGATCGAACTGAGAAGCAAACCAATCGGACTGGAGCCCAGAAAAATTTGTCCGACCACACCAACCCAGGGTCCAATCGGAGTAGAGGACAGGAGGTTTCTACCGATCGGACAAATAAGACTGACCGGTCGGACAAGAGAGCTGAAGAAGAACAAAGAACACAACGTTTAATAAAGGACACCATACCATTTCCCAATCGTCTCAAGCCAGCAAGAGAAAGCAAAAAGTTCATGGAACTTTACAATATGCTGAAGGACGTGAACGTAAATCTCCCACTTTTCGACGTGATCAAAGCTATGCCGGCTTACGTAAAGTTTTTTAAGGAACTTGCGTCAAAGGAGAGGAAAATGGAAGGAAATGAACGGATGATTTTATTCAAGGAAGTGAGCACAATTTTCCACCAAACGCTGCCACTGAAGGCAAAAGATCCAGGGAGTTTTTGCATCACAATCACCCTTGGAGATGGGCAAAGAGCGCGTGGAATGCTTGACTTAGGGGAGGGAATCAATTTGATGCCCTTCTCCCAGTACAAAAAATTTAACCTTGGGAGAATGAAGCCGACGAGCTTACGGCTTCAATTGGCTGATCGTTCAATACGATATCCGTTGGGAGTGGTCGAGGACGTTCTAGTGGAGGTTGGATCTTTGGTAGTCCCCGTGGACTTTGTAATACTAGATGTCGGAGAGGTGGATGCGGCAAGCAAGGAGAACACTATTCTATTGGGCAGACCTTTCATGGCAACATCGCACACATTGATCGATGTGGGAAGAGGAAAGATGACACTCTCCGTACTAGGGGAATCAGTGACGTTCTCACTCAAAGATATACAAAATATTCCATCACCAATGATTGGTCCCGATTGCTCTTACCTTGATTCGGTGGATCAATGTGTGAGCGAATTATTTGGTGTTGTACCAGTCGAGAATGATGACGCCGAGGACGACGGTCTTGATTCAAACACGAAGGGGGTGGTCACTCTTTTCGAGATTAATGAGGCACCCATGATCAAGCAAACCATTGGGCCCACCTTAGAGCCCAAGTTGGAACTAAAACCGCTTCCAAGCCATCTGAAGTACGTGTTTCTTGAGTCGAACGAGAGGAAGCCCGTAATTATATTTGCAGAGTTGGCGGAACATGAAGAAAGAGAACTCATCGAGGTTCTTAAAAAGTACAAGCAAGCGATAGGATGGAGTATCGGTGAGATCAAGGGGATAAGTCCGGTCACATGCATGCACCGGACCGATCTTGAAGAAGGAGCGAAACCGATACGAGAGGGACAACGACGTTTAAACCCTACACTCAAAGAGGTGGTCAAGAAGGAGATTTTCAAGTTAATCGAAGAAGGGATCATATATGCTGTCTCCGATAGCGAGTGGGTTAGCCCAGTACACGTTGTTCCAAAGAAAGGGGGCATCACGATCGTGGAAAATGAAAAGGGAGAAATCGTTCCAACACGCTTAACCACCGGGTGGCGGATGTGCATTGACTACCGCAAGCTCAATGCAGCGACGAGGAAGGACCATTTCCCACTCCCATTCATGGACCAATTACTTGACAAGCTAGCAGGGCATGAGTACTATTGTTTTCTAGATGGAC
>BMAC01000522.1:9951-20049 GCA_014905375.1 Phtheirospermum japonicum | reverse complement strand
AATCAAAATATAATTTGCCCTAAAGTTTATCTAAATTTGAAAGCAAACCCCAATAATCTAAATTAATACAATGATAAACCCTAATACAAGATTGCTTCTAGTTAGGTAGATTCTGAAGTAAGACACGTTGTCTATAAAGAGCCACACAACATTCGAATACAGGTCATCGCTTTCCTCGACCACCCTCACCATGTCTGCTCCAAAAATCAAACGGCTCCTTGCTAGCATGGTCACTAAAAACAGACGCCTTCATCGACTGTATCTACTGCTGAATTATAGATGTTTGGAGCCGACATGGGGAGGGCGTTTGAGGAGGACAATCTCTGTATGAAATGATGTATGCGCTCTTTATAGACACGTCTACTCCAGAATCTACCCAAGCTTAATTATTCCTAAATTGAACCCTAATTATGTGATTAATCCTAAATTGAACTCTAATTATATAATTATTCATAAATAGAACCCTAATTATAGGGGTTTTCCTAAATTTAACCCTAATTATATAATTATTCATAATTTGAACCCTAATTATATAATTATTCATAAATTGAACCCTAATTATGTGATTATCCCTAAATTAAACCCTAATTAGGTGATTATTCCTAAATTAAACCCTAATTTCAAATTAAACATAAATTAAACCCTAATTTAATTTAGCTCCTAAATTGAGCCCTAATTATATAATTATTCATAAATTGAACCCTAATTTTAATTTATACCCTAAATGAAACCCTAATTTCAAATTAAACCTCAATTAAACTATAATTATAAATTATACCCTAATTATTACATAATTTTAATTTATACCCTAAATGAAACCCTAATTTCAAATTAAACATAAATTAAACTATATTTATAAATTATACCCTAATTATTACATAATATTAATTTATAACCCTAAATGAAACCCTAATTACAAATTAAACCTAAATTAAACTATAATTATAAATTAGGGAAAAAGATTGTAACCATCCTGTACTATACACGTTTTTTGGGTTTGCATCCTAACGTTTTTTTTGTAATCTAATGCATCCTTTACTACACAAAATTTTGAAAGTGCATCCTGTACTATACAAAATTTAGAAAAACTAGTTTTTAAATAAATAAAATTTATTATTTATTTAAATAATAAATTCGGTGAGTTTGCATATTTAATAAAATATTTAATAAAATATGCCGGAACTAGTTTTAAATAAATAATAAATTCATCGGAACTCACCTAAAGTATACGAGTTTGAAAATATGCAACGTCACTCGCGAGATTAGGTGAGTTTCGACGAGTTGGGGCGAGTTGGCTTATCGGAGGATGCACTTTCAGAATTTTTTTGAAGTACAGGATGCATTAAATTACAAAAAAAATGTTAGGATGCAAACCCAAGAAACGTGTATAGTACAGGATGGTTACAATCTTTTCCCTATAAATTATACCCTAATTATTACCTAATTTTAGTTTATACCCTAAATGAAACCCTAATTTCAAATTAAACCTCAATTAAACTATAATAATAATTTATACCCTAATTATTACATAATTTTAATTTATACCCTAAGTGAAACCCTAATTTCAAATTAACCTAAATTAAACTATAATTATAATTTATACCCTAAATTATTACATAAAAAAATAATCAAAAATATAAATGAAAATTGAAAGTGGAGGTGGTGGTGGACCTCGGAGCGGCGGCGGAAGTGGAGGCAGGCGGTGGTGGTGGACCTTGGGCTAGGCTCGGCTGCAGCGCGGTGGAGGTAGGCGGCCGCTGTGGACTGGGCTTCGGAGCGGAGCGGCGCGGGCGACGAGTGGGCTGGGCTTCAGAGCTGGGCTCGGCTGTGGAGCGGCGACGGTGGCGACGCTTTCACGGCGTTGGCTCTCGACCTTCTGGAAAGTGCGGCGGTGGCGACGATTTTTATTTTGGTTGCTGCTGCTTTTGGAAAGTGAGGAAGAGAAGGAAGTACCCGTCTTTCTTAGGTTAATATCCTGATGGCTATTGGCCGTCAGGATTAGCGAAACTTTCTTTTCATTAAATAATATATCCTGACGGTCACAGTCGTCAGGATTAGCGAACTCTTTTTTTTTAATTAAATATTATATCCTGACGGTCAAGGCCGTCAGGATCCTGACGGCCACACCCGTCAGTATAATTAGCGACGACAATTTTATACACTGACGGGTATGGCCGTCAGTATAATTAAGCAGGATAGACTCCCGCTCTTTCCCAGGCAGGTTACTGGCGGTCTATGTTGCTGACGGCCAAATCCGTCAGCATATCCGTCGGCAATGTCGGGCTACCAGGAAAGCCGTCAGCAGTTCTGGCAGCCTAAAGGCCGCCAGTACTACCGGATTTTTTTGTAGTGATGGTTGGGTATCCACTAAAGAACATTCTTTATTGTGGATTTTACTCCCATTCCCTCTAGCAATGAATAAAATTGATCTCTACTTATACTTTTTGTAAACGGATCCATTATATTTCCCTTTGATTTCAAATAATCAATGGAAATCCCTCTTGAGATCAATTCTCTAATAAGATTGTATTTTCAACAAATATGTCGCGATTTACCGTTATTCATTTCATTATAAGCCCTTGCGATAACAAATTGATTATCGCGGTGTATCATAATCATTATTACTGGCTTCCTCCAACATGGAATGTTCTCGAGAAAACTTTGAAGCCACTCAGCCTCTTCACTAGATTTATCCATAGCTATGAATTCTGATTCCATGGTGGATCGGTCTATACATGTTCGCATAGTGGATCTCCAAGATACAACACCTCCACCAATGCTAGTGGAGTATGAATCCTTAGAATCCGATATCCAGTTAGCATCAATGTACCCTTCTATTACTTTTGGATATCTCATATAATGTAGCCCATAACTCTGGGTATATTTCAAGTATCATAATACTCTATTTAACCCTTTCCAATGATCATTGTTCGGATTACTCGTGAACCTTCTTAGTTTGTTCACTGAATAAGCTAGATCTAGTCTAGTACAATTAGCAACGTACATGAGACTTATAATGACCCTAGCATATTCTAGTTGAACCACCGAATCACCTTTGTTTTTCACTAAACGAAGGTTATCGTCAAATGGAGTTTTAGACATCTCACTATCAAACGCATTAAATCTCTTCATTAAGCTTTCTACATAGTGGGACAGAGAGAGAACTATGCCGTTTGAGTTCCTTATGATTTTGATTCCAAGTATATCACATTGGCTAAACCCATGTTCTTCATATCAAAGTTGTCATTTAACATGTTCTTTGTACTTGTGATCATCACCAGAGTTACTTAATATCAACATGTCATCAACATAAAGACAAACAATGAAAAAAGAGTTAGGTGTGTTCTTTATATAGACACATTTATCGTATTCATTAATACGAAAGCCATTCGTCATCATCACATTGTCAAACTTGAGAGGCCATTGCTTTGGTGCTTGTTTCAATCCATACATTGATTTAACAAGTTTACACACCTTATTCTCTCGACCAGGAACTACACACCCCTCAGGTTGTTCCATATAAATCTCACCATTTAAAAATGCAGTTTTCACATCTATTTGGTGAATTTCATGATTTTGAAATGCATCAATTGCCACAATCACCCTAATAGAAGTAATTTTAGTTACAAGTGAGTAAGTATCAAAGAAGTCATATCCATCTCTTTGTTTAAAGCCTTTGGCCACCAGCCTAGCCTTGTACTTATCAATTGAGCCATCATCTTTATACTTTCTCCTTAGGACCCACTTGCATCCTAAAGGCTTTATTACCATGGGGAAGATTGATCAACTCCAATGTATGGTTCTGCATAATTGAATCAATCTCAGCATTGATGTCTTTCTTCCACATGGGAGCATAAGGACTATACAAGGCTTGTTGAATAGTACGAGGTTCATTATCTAGCATATAGATCGTGAAATTCGGACCAAAGGTTTTAGAAGTTCTAGCCCTTTTATTGTGCCTTGGTTCATCATCATCACCAACTTGTGATGCATCTTGAACTGCAGGAGGTGTTGCTTCATCTTTAGCATCACGAGATCTCTTGTTAGAACCATCATTATCTCCTTTGCAAAGATATTAGTGTTCAAAGAATACTACATTCCTTGAATAAATGGTTGTTCCTCCAGTCACATCAAGTATGTCAAACTTGTGTACAAGGATTCTATATGCAGTACTATTATGCGCATATCCAATGGAGATACAGTCAACTGTTTCCGATCTTATTGCCACTTGGCTTGGCTCTAGTACTCTTACCTCAGCCAAGAACCCCCACACTTTTAGTTAATTGTAAGCAGGAGCTTTACACCTTCATAGCTCATATGGAGCCCTTTCCTATCCCGTGTGGGATACCCTATTAAAAATATGGTTAGGAGAAAGGATTGCCACCCCCACATATTTGGGTTTAACCCTAAACTGTTAACATGGCATTCATCATTTCTTCCAGAGTTTGATTCTTGCGTTCAGTGACGCCATTAATTTAGGTGTATATGGTACAGTTGTTTGATGAATTATGCCATGTTCAGCAAAAAATTCCTTACACGGTGCAACATAATCCCCATCTCGATCACTTCAAATTTCCTTAATTCAAGTGTTAAGTTGAATCTCAACTTCATATGTGAAGACTATTGTAAGCATCAAAAGATTAATCCTTGCCCCTTAGCAAGTTATTGTGCAGTCATCAACGATAGTAATAAATTACTTTTTGCCCCATCTAGTTTACACAATTTTCAAATCACCACTAGTACAGAAACTGCATTCTAGAACAGAAAAAAAGTCAATCTAGAAGGGTATTTTTAATACTGGACAGCACTTTCTAGAACGGTATTTTAAAATACTATTTTGGAATGACGACTTTATAGAATAGTAATTTCGATACCGTGAATGTTCGTCAATCCAGAAAGGTATTAAAATACCGTTCTGGAAAGTAGACATTCCATAACAGTTATTGAAAAATAGTTCTGGATTATGAGTCAATCCAGAACGGTATTTGAATAATGTTCTGGTATATGTACATTCTCGAACGGTATTTTAATACCGTTCTGGAATGTACGCCAATCCAGAACGTATTTGGAAAAATCATTCTTGAAAGTATTTTCCAAATTAAATACCGCGTAAATGAAATTTTTTTGCCGCCCATATTTTACTTTCCAGAATGGTATTATTAAAACCATTCTAGAATGTCCGTCAATCAAGAATAGTTTTAGGAAAACAATTATGGAAAGGCTTCGCCGATATAGAACGGTATTTTAAATACCGTTCTCATTTTCCATTTACCAATTAAATAATTTCTCAGCCGTTTTTCATCCATACGTTTTGTCAAACTCCTTTCCTTAATAAGTCCCTTCACCCCATTTTTTCACTATTCCTCTTTAAGAAAAAAATTTCCGCCGCTCCTAGCTCACTCCGGTCGCCAGCACCTGAGGAAGATGGTGTATAATTGTGGGGTGAATCGTACGCGTTTTCTCTTGCATAAGTTTTGTCAAACACCTTTCCCTAAGTCCCTTCACCCCGTTTTTTCACTATTCCCCTTCAAGAAAAAATATCCGTCGCTCCCAGCTCGCTCCGGCTGCCGACTCACACATGTGGAAGACGGTGTATAACTGTGGGGTGAATCGTCCGCATTTTCTCTTGCAGATTCAAACCCATTGCCGATTTGGAAGGCGGTCTCTGTCAGGTTATCTTCTTCTTATAGGTTTATGTGTGTCTTGATTTTGGTTCTTATGTATAATATAAATTATTCAACTGTTGCTTTGTTCACATTATTTTGAAAAATAACTAGTTGATTGGTCTAATCCCCTCGATACTTTCTCACATTCCAAACTTGAAAATCTTGTGAGTTATATTTTGTTTATTTGGTTCTATTGGTTTAATTTTTATCATGTGTTGTATTTCCTTCATTTACAATATTCAAGTTCATTGTTCTCTAGGGACTTAGCTCAGAACAAACTGAGTTAAATGGGATTTATTGAATTGTTAGAGATAAATTTCAAATTTAAATTATGGTAATACTAAGATCTCATTTACCTTCAGACAGTGGGTTGCGGGGTAACAAAATCCAAGGCACCCTCTCGTCTGATATGTGTCAGCTAAAGGGTTTGTGCTACTTGTAAGTTTGTTTGTTTTGTTTTGTTTATTTTTTTCCATAAAATTTAAATTTTTCCTAACTGATGAATATTATGGAGAATTTAGTTAAACTCAATTTTTCCTATTTGCAGTGATGTTAGAAATAATAGTTTGAATTGTATCAGCAGGTGAGGCCTTGGATCCAATTGCAGCAGCACCAATGAGCACTGTGAGAGCCAGTCGATGAGATACCACGGCTGAGCCATTTCCGTCTTCTTGCTTCTGGGCTCGACAAACTAGCTGGCTCGGCTTGAGTGTCGGAGCATAGTGCTGAGACGACGACGACGATGAAGTTTTTGCGGGGAGTGCTACATGGTGATGCAAGAAGCATGCAGTCGAGGCTATGTTTTTTAGTATATTCAATCAAACTCCCAAAACTGCTACTATTATTATATGATTTTTTTAGTTTGCTGATTGCTTGTGTGTTGATTTTTGATGAATATGTGCAGTGTGTGTGGCTGAGGTGATAAGTGAAGGGCAACTGGCTGGTATTTATTTTTGTTGTTATCAACGTTTTTAAACCCTTTTGTGCTGCAATATTTGTTGGATAATTATGACATCAAGGATCATTTTTTGGTGGGATCCATATGTATTTGAAATATATTTCTTTCTTTCATTTGAAGCACCTGAGTTTAGTTTTATTTTATTTAGGTCGTCACACATTTTTTTTAATATTTGGTTTAAAAACTACTGTTTTCTTTTTTCTTAAAAGTTGACATTCACTTTTGAAGAGTTTGGAAACTCTCTTGGACATTGCTGACCAATTGTGGGTTTGAGGAGTATGAGAATCAATATTATGATTGGTTACTAAACTACTATGGATTTGATTACCTATTTTAAGATATTGAGTCATACCACACATAAGTATGTGTCTTTAATCATTCTCTCAATTACATTTAAGACAAAGTAAATCCATAAGTGGTGACTAGTTGAATTGTGGTTTATTTTTAGGTCTTTGCAAAGTAACAACCTTTCTGGTAAAGTCCCATCATTTTTTGGCTTGATGCAAGAACTTACAGTGCTGTAAGTATTTTTTTTTCTTTTAATCTATATAAGTAACCTTAAATTTCTGACATTATTTTATTTTATTGGGTTTTCCACAGATCTAAGCTTTAATATGTTAAGTGGAATGATCCCGCCAATTCTCGGAAATTTAACTTATACCGAGAAATTATAAGTATTGAGAATGCGATTTAGAGCCCCTCACTTCTCCATATTGATTAAAAACCAATATTGATAGGACGGATAAAAATATTTTTACTTTTATGACCAATTTAATAACGTTTTTGAAGGTATCTGCATGGGAACAAGCCAACTAGATCGATTCCCGCTGAACTTGGAAATATGTCTAAGCTCAATTATCTATATATTTCATTTCCACTATCTTTTCCCCTTGTTAATAATGTTGTGCATATTATTATTGTTTTTTCTTTTGGCTCTTTTCAGGGAATTGAATGATAATCTTCTCGCTGGTCATATTCCCTCCAGAATTAGGGAGACTTACAAATTTGTTTAACTTGTATGTTTTTTCACCTCCTAAAATAAGTTTCTCATATTAATACTTATGAACCTGCCATTAATGTTTTTTTTTGTTTTTTTAAATATTATTTTATTGTATGAACAAAAATATATCCAACAACTACTTGGAGGGGTCTATACCAGATGATCTTAGCTCTTGTACAACCTGAATAGCCTGTGAGCTTATGCTTTTCAAGCATTCCTTTTCTTTTAAAATTTTAGCTTCTTTTTTTTCAGATATATTATTCATATTACGGTTTGATCACATCAATGTACTTGGAAACAAATTGAATGGGACTATTCCACAGTCATTTCAAAAACTGGTAAGCATGACATATCTATGAGTTTGATTTTATCTCACCATTTATATGTTTTTTTCCTTCATACCCTACAGAAGATACTGTCTTCAACACCTGACATTAAATCAAGACACCCTACAGAAGATACTGATATTACCAAGGAAATATTCAGACTTTTATCGATGATGGTTCTGGGAGTAATCAAAACTCAGAGGCTGCTGACAGAAAGGGGCCTGAAAAATAGTGGTCTTGTGCCAGCTTTAGCCGACATTGGTCATGTAGCGATTTAGTTCCCAACTTATGAGAAGATAAAAAGTTATTTGGCTGATCGAGGTTTGTGGTCGCTATATTCTGCCTTAAATGCATTCTAATTCTTATTTTTTATGCATTCATCTTCAATTCAACTTTCAACAGTGAAGAATGATCTAATGTGAATGAATTTATAAAAATTATGGTAGCTAACACCACGACGGATACACTTTGTGCTAGTGATGTTGCTGTAGCATCCTCAGTTTAAAAAACTATTCGCTTCTACCCTGACATATCCACACGAGGTACGAGACAAAGAGAACAATCCTTGGCTGCCTTTTTTCTTAATTAACGGAATAATAATGAAATATATAAGATGTGGGCAATCAATTATATTAGTGACTTTTGGACTTGCCTTTTTTTCATGGGGTAGAAGTGATTATTCATCATTTCCTTGTCATATTACATGGGCATTAATTGGCTCCCTGCAAATAATGATGTACAAGTGTCTTATGTTGTTATCGATGTGATGGAATTTCCACACATCATTGTAAAATATAAGTGTGTTGATTGATCAGGTTTAAGACTTTTTTTCTTACTTAATTGAAATTTTTATTATTTATTTTCATTTATTTTATTATTTTGTTATTTATTGATCTTGATATGTTCTACTTCTGTTTTTTAAATGCGATATGGTATATGCTCTATGTGTTCAGGTACTGAAAGTGGCTCTTGATAAAACTAAAGTAACTGAGAAGATCATTTTGTAGTTGTTGTTACAATTGGTACTAGCTTAAGCCTTTGTCTACATGTTTTTTTTCTTTACTTTATTTTATTTTATTTTGTGCTTTTTACCCCCTTTTTAGAGTTAAGCATTTAACTCATGTTTATTACAATTGGTGTGGTGCTTATGCTTTACCCATAGTTGGTGTTCATCACATAGAAGTCCATTCTTTGGTAGCAGGGTGGTAATAAAGTTTCCTAAGAATTGTTAGTATTTTCAAGAAGAATTAGAAAGTATGATTTTATTTTAAAAAATTCATTACTTGCCCGGTTTCGGTTCATATTTACTTGTTTGAAAATGAATATTTTCATTTTTTGGAGAGAAATTATTATGATCTTGTGGTTACGAGTATCGTGATCTTTTTTAATCGCAATTCATTAGTTTAGAAGAATATTTGAAAGATGTAAGGTTCTATATTATTATAGGCTTGACATGGCAAAGACTTAACTTGTTGCTTTCATCTAGGTTAGTTGAAAAGCAGTTATGGTTTTCTTTCATGGCCTTACATGTCCCAGGTATGCGAATAACAGTGTTTAAAACAAATCTTCATTCAATTTTTGCTTTTTAATTAGTTTTCAAGCATTTTGATTCAAGAATAGTTTTACAAGTATGTTTGCCATGTTTACTTAGGTGGCCATAATCTTCTTATTCTTGATCGTGATCTTGGACATTATATACAACTTGGGACTTCAATAGATTATTTTATTTTCATCTTGCCATGTTTACTTAAAATACAGTTACATCTATTAAAGTTGTCATATTGGCTTTCTAGATTTGTGAAAAGTGACCTCATGTTAAGTATGAACGGGAGGGTGATTTTGTCACCGTTGATATTGAGAAAGGAATGCAGGATGGACAAGTAAGCTCTCTTGTTAATTTGAAGTAAATAGATAATTTTCAGTTTCGAATAAATGGATGCTTTAATTACTAAATTTGTACGAGTACAAGGAATGATTGTGTTAGGTGGTAATATGTTAATTTCTTACGAGAAGTTCTTACATTTTCATTTTGCAGGAAATGGTATTTTATGAAGACGGTGAGCCAATAGTTGATTAACCTGGAGATCTTAAGGTTTTATGATTTTCTTCATGTTCCGCCAACTCCGCAAATATAATTACGGGCTTCCT